>JAUZST010004632.1:0-16167 GCA_034779995.1 Parotocinclus haroldoi | reverse complement strand
GAAGGATAAGAAGAAATGGACAGCTTGTGAGTTAAATATGAGCGTCACAGCAAAGGGTCTGAATACTTATGACCATGCGATGTTTCAGTTTCTCTTTTTTAATGGATTTACAAAAGTTTCTCTTTTCTAAACCTCTTTTTCTGTCGAGAAGGTATGCTGAGTGTACATTCATGAGAACTAAAATAATTCTTTTTTTTATTTTAGCAAATGGCTGCAATGAAAGTGAAACATTTAAAGGGGTCTGAATTGTAATCCGCGTATTGTTACTCCCTTACTTATTAGCTTCTGTCAGAAACCGTCTGCATACCAAAGCCACTGATAGCAAACACAACTCTTGTTTTTAATGAGGCAGTTTGCGTCTCTTATATATTTATACATATTTGAATTGCACATTTGACATCCCATTATCACAACGTGTTAAGTCGGCTGGTGTCTCTAAAAGTGTCCCAGTGTGATTGTGTTTCCACAATCCTAAAACAGGAGGAAGCAGGTGTGAAAAACGTTGGATGAAGAAGAAAATGTCTCGTTAGGCTTCTATCAGTACTGCAATTACAGGAGTTCTGTTCCAAAACCAGTGTATCCTTTCTGAACGAGCGCTCGTTACATATCCTGTTGAGAAATTAGAATATTACAAAGACTGCCTGCTGTATTTATAAATTTATTTACTTAATTACAACAGAGTCACACTTATGCTGAATTCTAATTGCTGAAATACCCATAGTCATTTGTATTGCAAACATTTGCAACAAGCTTATTTTTTATTGTGACAAATGGCTTCTGCTGAATCATGGTTACAATTAACAAAGGATCATAAACTGGTGAAGGAAAACAACAAAAGATCTACTAAAAGAATACTAATCAGCCTGTTTGAGATGAGCCTAGGTTGTTTTTTATTCCGGTTGCTTGTGAGGCTATTAATATTTCATTATACAGATTTATCGTAGGTTATGCAGAGCGAAGAGTTTTTTCCCCCCCAATTAAAGCATTATCAGCATTTTGATGTGGTGTGTCATGTATTTTGTTGCTCAGGTCAACTCTCAATCAGGACAGAAGCCCCCATGGCCTAAACAAACAAACAAATAGGACAGTGAGGGGTTGCATATAATATAATATTGCATATAGCAATACCATTTTGCTGCCACTTCAGTGACCAAGCATCAGTCGTCTGCTTGCTCTATGTGATGTTTGATATGCGTTTCCTGAGTTTTTCTGTACCATGGATAAGAAGGTCTAAGGGTCAAGCCCCGGCACTTCCAGACTGCCACTGTTGGACCGTTAAAACAATATCGCTTGGATTTTACGCTGTAAGAACGTACCATTTGTAAATCACTCTAAGCAAATGTCTGCTACATGAATACATGTGAATGGGTTTATGAGGTTCAGAGAGTGGTCCTGTCCTGCTCACAGTGCACTTGGGCCATCATCAGAAACCCACACTGGTAGGGAGAACATGCAATACAAATTTCAGGCTGAGAATTAAACCAGGGGTCTCTTGCTGTAATGTGACAGTGCCACCCACAGTCAAATCAATGCGTTTGGGTAAACAAGTCTCTGTTTCTGCGTATTTTATCAACCAAATATTCTGTATTGGGATCATCTGTGTGATTAGAAGATTGCTTAAGGCTATGAGCAGAAGCGTCAGAACACCCCGTTCCCTGAAATGCAGCAGCAGGACAGACTCAGCGACAGCCAGAGTGGCAAGACTACATCTTTTAAAAGAATAATCCAGATGAGACCGGCTGTCAGCTTAAAGAGCAGGCCTGAGCTATCAAACATCCTCTGAATCCTGGGCTGTTTAGTTCCGTATGCATCCAGTTGGGGTTTAAGACAGATCCAGTGAGCCAGATCAGCCCAGCACAGATCCACAGTGCCCTTCTGTTCCTGCCGGCTGACTGGGGAGAATATATTACACTGAAAACCGGCGTGTCCATTAAATCTCTGAATTAAAGCTTGGAATGACAAATGACAAACATTTTCTGAAAATGGCATTTTTAAAACAATTAACTCCATCTTAAAGTAGTTAATTGTTAATATTACAATGGCTGACTGAACAAAGCAATAGTTCATGTGTTTGTTACAAACAAAACAGCTGGAATTAGTTCATATGCCATGTGCTGTTTGACAGCTGCTGTTATCATTATACCATCACACTTAGACATTATATATTGTGTATTTTGATCTTATAGAGCAGAAACACTTAGCAAATGGAGCTGGTTTCATTCCACACACAAATAAACGACATTTGTTGTTGAGTCATATGGTTGTTGCTTTAGAAATGATATAATTACCACATTTAATGCTGCCTATGATTGGACCCAAAAAATTCAGAGACCTTTGATTCATCGCTCCATACATTTTTCCACTGATCTTCATTCCAGTCTTTGTGAGCTTTAGCTTTCCAAAAGTTCATCCTGTCTCAAGCTTCTTGGGATTGTAAAATGGTCAACTTGGCATCCTGATGGGGCTACCAGATACTGCTGTTGCTCATGTGTAATCACACTAAATTCTTGCCACTGTAGCCTATGGAAGCATTTTTTATTTATTTTTTGCTGATGTTTCTTTTCAGTTTTCAAACGCTGCAAACATGTACTGCATCTTCTGGTTATATTCCCTTAAAAAGAGGAAGTAATAAAGATATATGGGCATTATACAATTGTTTAAACGATTGCATGTCTAATCCAACAGTACTAAACATCAGTTGCACAGTCAATATTCTTTACATCACAGTGATAATTGCACTACATTGCCAGAGGTGGTCGACTACGTGATCACTGAGTTCAGCTAATTAGTCAGATCTATAGCCGTCACGTGCTTCAAACCGAGTAAAGGTGTGTAAGCTCCAGAAAGAAATGGCTATGGCGCTAGAATCAAGTGCTTGGTAGGATGTCAAACTTCTGTCCTGCTACAACCATCAAAGTGCAGCAGCTCAGTCATAAGGCAAGACCGAACAGAATAATGGCCTCCTGTACGAAGTGCGGTCCATAAAAACATTCAGGTCAGGTTTATTTCAATACCATTTTGTAGTATGTTTTGTCATTTAGGACCAATGCAATTCGAGCAAGCCTAGGACTACAGTGGAAAGGAGAAACTCTTGGGAGGACCAAGACTCAAAAGGGACCCAACAACCTTGGGTGCCTTAGATGTGTACCTAAAAATGAACTGATTTAACTGAATTAAGAATGAAATAGTAATAGTTTAAATAAACGGGAGCAAAATGAATATTAAGAGTACGCATTTAAATAAAAAGAATAACTCAAATAGAATATGCAGCCTAATAATAGAGTAAACATTTAAAATATTTTAAAGAGGAGTACAATCAAATAGAGCATAATAAGCAATGCTTTTGAAAATGGAATCTGCACAGGGTCTCAGCTCAGCCCCAAACGTCACATTTAGGATGACGTGGAATGCCAACCGGTCTCTTTGCCCATTTTTTTTGGCCATCAGATTCCAAATGTGAGAAACTGAGGGCCTAGACAACGAGGTGAGCAGGAAACCTTATGGCTGATCCCTCTCAACCCGGGTATAAATTGTAACCCCGGTGGCTCTGTAGGTATCACTGACGCCTCACAGCGAGAAGGTCCTGGGTTTGAGCCCAGATGGAGCGGCCTGGGTCCTTTCTGTGTTCTTTTCAGGTCAGCATGGGTTTACTCCCGGTAATCTGGCTTCCTCCCACAGTTCAAAAACATGCGTGCTTGGTTAACTGGTGTCCCTAGTTTAAGTGTGCATGACTATATATGCTCTGTGATGGATTGGCTCCATGGCTAGGGGTTACCTAAAAGGCAACGAAGTTCACCAATAAGACAATAAATGAATCATTGAATCACTGAATAATAAAGAACAGGAAGCGACGATTGGGTGTCCCAGACTTTTGGCCATCCAGCGCAAATCAGTCTCAGGATAGGGACATGCACCTACACACGCATGCCACCGTCAAGCTTGACGATTCAGAGCCCCTGAATGTTCCACTCCAGCTCATTTTTTTCATATCGATAATCTCATTCATCTGTATTTAAAATCTAGGCTATTGTTGATCAGGTCGCATGCTTTAAACAAAAAGAACATTAACACAGCAGGCTTTTGAGCAGCATTGGTAATGAATGTTGAAGGAGCAGGGCAGACTGAAGCACGCTGTGACGTCTTTGCTCTATTGTTAGTATAATGAACACCTGGTCATCAGTGTAGCGCTAAAATCAGTCACGGCACCGCAGCAGCACATCTCAGCAGGAAAGTGTGACACTGCCATACGTCTCTGTCCCGACTTGAGGCGAATCAAAGCTAGCGTTTTATACGTAACGAATAAAAGCACGAAATTCAACTCCGACCGTCTAAACCACAACCAATTAATATCAAGCATGAAATGGATTAATGCTTGGTCCAGTTTCCAAATATCTGTCTTTTAATTATACCACTCACAAACATTTCAAACTGAAATATCCCCTAATTTTTGTGAGCAGTTTATTTTTATTCAATTATAGAAATGTAATGTACATTTAATGTCGTCTGATTTTTTCCTAGCCTTGGACTAAAATTCATAAAGGAAAAAAATTCTCAGGTGCATTTATATGGACGTGCAAAGACTAATCAAAACATGGGTGTTACTCTGACGTCGACTACTGAGGTTATTAATAAGCCCTGGCTAAATTCTGTCAGGGTCATGGCCCCGTGTAAGCCAGCCTAGTTCTCGATTGGAAAGTCGACAAATTTGATCTGGATTTAATTTAAGGACAGCAGGGCAGAAAGTTGATGAACTGACTTGTGGAAAGTTAGAAATGTGTCATACAAAGAGGCATCAGGGAAACCTATTCTACTACCACTGCCTATGGAGAATCCAGAAATGTACGCATTATATTATGCCCGCTTTATTATAAATGTGAGTGTTACTGAAATAGCAACGCTTAATAATTAGATGGGGTGTCCACAGACTTTTGGCTCTATAGTGTATCTTGGCACTTTAGATGTTTGTATCTACTCTGCGCTGTCTACTATTAAGAAGGGCACCTCCATAATCAAAAGTACTGTGATGTGAGGTTGTCAGGTGGTTATTTGTGTGGTTGCTTGGGCTGAATACACACTACATCCTGAACGGCCTTCCAAATGTCATTACTGAGTGTAGTGCTCAATACAGGGTCTAAAATGAGGTTGAAAAGTATAGAGGTTCTGCTTAACGAGTGGTATTAACAGTAATTTGTGATTTGGTACTGAAGCAAAAAAAAATAGGAAGCAGTCTGGAGGAAAGTTTGTTGTTCTAGTTGGTTGCGTTTGAGTGGCATCCTGTTTGTTACGTTTCATGTCGCACTGAAAAGATATGACGTAATATGATTAAGTGGCATAGACCTGCATTTCCAATTGCATAAGGAAGGGCAGTGAGTGTTAATAAAGGAAATTAACCACTTACACTCAGTCATTACACCGAGGTCACTTTATTAGGTATACCTCCTTGTTTCTACTTTCACATTGTCCGTTTGATTAGTTCCCCCTTACCATATGGATGCATCTGTTACTCTACGTACTTAGTACTACTGACCAAAACTGTCCAGCCCTATAGGGCAGCATCCGATGAGCACTGATGAAGGATTAGATGAAGACTAACAAACTGTGCAGCAACAGATGAGCTACTGTCTCTGACTTTACATCTACAAGGTTGAGTACTGGTAATATTTTAGACGTGTCTAATGGAGTGTCCATTGTCCTATCCACTCATACCAGTACAACACACACTACAGCACCAGTATCACTTCAGTGCTGAGAATGCTCCACCAGCCCGATAGTACCTGATCTGTACTGGTCCTGTGGAGGTGCTGTGCCTTAGTGCAAAGTGCTTTATTACTAAACATTTATTAGAAGCACCGGTAACCTCTCGCTCACCTCTGTGCTGTCTCAGAGCAAAGAACATGTTTTAAACATGTAAATCTCATGCATTATTCAATTTTCCTGAGACAAAGACTAAACACTTTGTTGGTCCAGAACTGCATTATTTAAAAGAAGTAATCTACTATCCTAGTGGCCACAAAGGTAAAACAGTGTTAGGGAGGAGGTCGGTCGTCCTCCGTCTTCCCCCATAACATCCAAGGAGGATGGCTGCCTTTTTGAATCTTGGTCCTCCCAAGGTTTCTTTCTTCTAGGTTTAGGGAGTTTTTTCCATGCCACTGTTGCCTAGGCTTGCTCAATTTGGGATTGGACTTTTAAGTTAATATGATATTGTAAATACCAACGGAGGTAAAGCTACTGTTTCTTGATGATGATGCCTGCTGAGGAACAGGCATTATTTTACTGGCCTTAACTTATAGACATTAAACTCTGCCCATGCCATCTGTAGCGTCCAATTCCCTGGTATGGTGCAAAATAGGAAACGTAACACTTTCCTCAATCTATGTATCACAATATGACTGGGTCACGTTATTATTACTACAAATCTATTTTTTTTTTCCTAAAAAAGGTATAATGAAAGATTATCTTAATGGCGTAATTACCAAGTCTATGGCAACCAATTGCCAGAACATGCAGTATAATCCATTTTCAACATCGATACAGAAAACCTACGACTGATACCATGCAATTCTTTACGAAATGCAGTCCAAACAGCTGTGGGTTGAAGGTAATTCTAAAGAACCCAATAGTCTAACCCAACAGTGCTAGGATCTGAGCCCTAGACCTTCTGGTCAGCCATGAGACCACCACAGTCCCTGACCACATAAACCTGGACCACTAATAATTGAAAACGATTATTCCGTATACATTTGCAACATCATGGGTCCTAATCTTGCCTTGCAAGATTAATAGGCATACTTTAATGTTACAATAATTATACTTCTACAACCACAGCAGATTATGATGGATGGATGGAATTCACTAACCACATTAATGGTTCAAAGCAGCCATGCAGAGCTCTTAGTTAAATGGATTGAACTGTCCATTCGTTCATTAATATTCCACAACCGTTCAGTCCCGATCAGGTTTGCAAGCCTACTGTGGGAACACTGGGCAAACGGGCAGTTAATTGCAGGAGATCACATGCATGTTAATAGTCAATGAAAAGGTCAGATTTAGGTCTATAGCACTCTTTAGAATGGAGCATTGTCTCCAGACAACATAGCATATAGCATAGACTAAGCATAGTCCCACAGTCACAGCCAAGTGAGCCTAGGGTGATGGAGGCAAGGAAAAACTCCTCAAAAGTACTGAGGAAGAAACCTAGAGAGGGCCATGACTTAAATGGGCAACCAATTTATGGCTAGATTATATCTGAAATCGGAATCGGATTTTACTGGCCAAGTATGCTTGCACATACAAGGAATTTGTGTTTGGATACAGTAGCTCACTGCACAATAACTGACCACTTTACAAAGTAACAGATACACACCCATTCTGGGCACACACACACACACACGTTTATTTACAGTTCATACTTTTCATGATCGTGATCTGGTGGTCTTAATCCTCAATCGGCCAAAACGTCGTCATGAGGGAAGACGCTGGAAAAGATCATGTCCAGGGTGTGAAGGATCAGAGACGATGTTCTCTGAATGCTTCCTGGTTCCGGAGGTGTGCAGATCTGACTGGGTGGGTAGCGCCACTCCGATGGTGCTCTCTGCCGACCTGATAATGCACTGCAGTCTGTGTGTGTGGTTGGTGGCTGAGCTGCCCACACCGTGGTGGATGCCATGAGGACAGGTTCTGTAATGGCAGTGTATAACTGCACTGTTAGCTCCTGGGGCAGGTTGAACTTCCTCAGCTGACGCAGGAAGTACAGCCTCTGCTGAGCTCTCTTAAGAATGGCGCTAATGTTGTAGCGCCGTTTCAGGTCCTTGGAGATTGTTGTGCCAAGGAACTAATAGGAGTCAAAAGCCATCACAGTACTGTTGAGGATGGTGAGTGCTGTAAGGGTGAAGTGAAGTCCACTCTCATCTCCACTGTTTTCTCAGTGTTCAGCTTCAGGTTGTTATGGTTACCTGTTATGGCCCACCTGCTCGACAACCTGTCTGTAAGCAGACTCATCACTGTCCCGAGTGAGACCAATGACTATGAAATCATCTGCAGACTTGAGGATTTCATTTGCGTACAGAGAGAACAATAATGGGGCAGAGAACACAACCTTGAGGAGCTCCTGTGCTGATGGTCTTGACTCCTGAGGTGATCTTTCCCAACCTCACCTGCGGCCCTCTGCCAGTGAGGAAGTGTGTGGTCCACTGGCAGGTGAAGTTGCATTCGTTTGGTGTGTAGATGTCCAGGCTTGATCGTATTGAAGGCAGAGCTAAAGTCCACGAACAGAACTCTTGCACATGTACTTTGCACAGTCAAGATGCTGACGGATGTGGCGACGTCCAGTATTAATGGAATCGTCCTCTGACCTGACCACTTAAGCTAACTACAGGGGGTCTAGCTTGGGTTTGTGATCTCATTCAAGTGAGTGAGAACCATCTTCTCAAAAGGTCAGTGCGACAGGATGGGTATTATTGTGAAGCTCGATGGTACGACACATGGCTCCAGTGATTTATTGAAGATCTTGGTGATGAGCATGAGCAAGCTGGTCTGTGCAGTCCCTCAGCCAGAAGGGTCACACTCCGGCAGGGCCTGATGCCGTTCTCACTCGTGGCTAATTGAAGAGTTGGTGCTTCGTCACAGATCTTCAGGGCAGCCTGAATGGGTGGCTGAGAATCACGAGGGTGTGACTTGGGGCTGTATTGTGTGGAGCTTGGCTTGTCAAATCGACAGAAAAAACTTTTAACGTCATCAGCCAGTTGTTGACCCCCACTGTCTGGTGGGGGGGTTCTTTTGTAGCCTGAGAGACTGTACATGCATTTCCAGACGTCTGCTCAGCTGCTTTGCAGCTCCAGTCTCTCTGTTCAGTGTGTTCCTTGCGTTGTTGTAGAGCGCCCGGTCCCCACTCCTAAATGCTTCCTCCTTAGACCGGCACAGTCTGGCTTGTCATTATTAGATCTAATGTGAAGCCTGGTTGGGAACACAGATGTCCTCACAGAAGCTGATGTAGGACGTCACTGTGTCAGTGGATTCGTCCAGACTGCTTGTTGCATCATCACACCTTTGTGTCTGGTGATTCCATACAGCTCTGAAACCTGTCTTTAGCCTCAATGGTCCACTTCCTCACAGTACTGACCTCAGGCCTGCCCCCCTTGAGCTTCTAGCTGTAATGGCCCACACTAGAGTACTGGACAATGGGACCAGAACGTCCGGGGTTCAAACCCCACCTCTGCCAAGTTACCACAGTTGAGTCCCTGAGCAATTTCTTGGATTGTAAGACTGTCTGAATTGTAAGTTGCTCCGGATAAGGCCGTCTGCCAAATTTCTGTGCGACGTGAAAAGATGGACCATATAATGGTCACTTAGGCCCAGAGCCGCTTGGAGAACAGAGCGAAATGCACCCTTTGATACAGTATAGCAGGGATCTGGTCTATAAGAGCGTGCAGGGCCTCACACACACTCAAACACACACACACACACACACATACATACACTCTTGGTGAAATGTAACAGCGGTGGTTGATGTAAAAACAGATTCCTTTAAGCTTCCCTGAAGTCTCCGCAGCATGGTCCTCTCTGGACAGCTGAGAGCCAGCGAGCTGGACTGCACCGTTCCGGGACGGCCTCAGTGAGCCAGGCCTCGGTGAAGCACAGTGCCGCAGAGAGAGAAGTATTGTTGGTCCGGTTCATCAGTTAAAGTTTGTTGCCTAGCGAGCGGAGGTTGGCCATATGGATGCTGGGTAGCGCTGTGCGCTGTGTTTCCCACAGCCTGCCTAAATAATGAAATTGCCAAAAAAAAAATAGTGCTCGACATTAAACAAGTCTATTAACTGATTATGTACTGCTCACAAAAATGAGGGATACATATTTCTTTTTGAAATGTCTTCTCATTTTTGTGAGTTGTGTATTTGGGCTCAAAGGGAAATACTCGTAGTGAAGGGCCGTCCTATGACCGAATGCGTACCAACCCTCCAAGAGCTTTACTAGGGATACATTTCGGCTAACCGAAATGCAGACAGGTAATTTTCCAAAGCTAAATCGACCATAGAGGAAAAGATATAAGCAGCAATGAATCACAAGTCACAATACTTTACTCAATGTATTTGTTGAAATTTCGTTAAACGTACGTTGGCATCTGCAGGGCCATGGTCTGTGGTTTGGCCATCTATCTTCTTAGTGTCTACGTTGTAATATAGTATTGATTCTGCATCGCTTTTCCCTATTACTGCTAAATTGAAAAGTGCCAGTGGTGATTTTTACCTTTTATCTTCCCAGTCTACGAAACTTTGGATTGCGTTCGTGGTGCTTTTGGGTTAAAGGTTCAAATCCCAAAATCCCTTGTGTTGCTATGGAATGTCTGAAAGATCACGGATCTGCTAATCAGAAGGTCATAGGAATACAGCGAGGTCTATTAAAGGTGTAAGGTATTAGGAATACCCTGACCTTACTTTTTTCTTTTTTTTCTCTTAGCGATGTGCGATTTTTAAATGTTTTCTAGATGCCCTAACCTTCGTCGCCTTGCAGCGTGCGTTGTTTTGGTTGTTGTTTGTTCTTTTCTTGTGAAAAAAAAGGAATTAAATTGTAGGAGCTCGCTGTGAGTTCTCTGGTAAGAAAAATACAGCACATGTTAAGAGATCCCATGAGTGCGTTTAACCCAGAACAGGGCACTGCTGCGGAACGTTTGGCAGGTTTGGTTGCAAAACATCATAAAAGCTTCAGTTTTGTGACCTTCCTCATCTGGCTTATGGCTTACAAAGTTTGACATTAAACGTTAAGAATGCCAGTGTGAATGGCAAGTGAACCAGGGCTAAAATGTCAAGTGTGTGCATGTGCCCCACGATGGATTGGCATCTTGTTTACACCATTTACACCGCTCCCAAAAATGAGGGGCCATTTTAAAATGAATATGAGAGGATCCCACAATCTGATCGTCTCCATGCCCCATCACTGCCGGTGTGTTTTGGCACTCTTGGGTGATCATACACCCTGCCGAATAGTCAATGTGGGGCACTCTTATCCAGTTTAACAGACTTCTGTTCACTTCCATGAATACATCACTTACTACTCAATCACCATATTTGAGTTAGCATCTCATTTGTGTAATTGAACAACTTCTTCTGACTTTATTTGTTTTTCTGACGATATTGTTTAATAAAATCAAATGCTGATTTTATTAATCGCTTCAAGTTCATTCGGAATTATCCTCTCATTAGTGTGAGCAGTAGTAGGTATGAAATGACATCTCAAACACTCACTTTGCATACCTGTATAGTGGGGACTGGTCTTAGTCAAGGCAGGTAACACGCATACTCACATAGGGGCATTTAGTTTAGAGATGCCAGTTAACCTAAGCAATCTATATCACTTATGTTACACTGACACACTCGTTCAGTGCAGACTTTCTCAGCTTATATTTTCAGTTCATCAATTTACATAGCAGGCTGGTGATTTGGGGCATGGTAGTCTAGCAGCTGAGGTATCGGACTGTGTACCAGAAGGTCCAGGGTTTAAATCCCGCCTGATAAGCTACCACTGTTGGGTCCTTTAACCCTTTGAGGACCAAAGGGCATATTTGTCCCATACTTTCAAATGGACGGCAAATGCGATTGAAACGACCTGCGGTCCTGAAAGGTCTTAGAAAGAATTGTGTAGGGTATTTTTTGCAACACTTCACTTTAACCCTTTCAGGACCATAGGTTGTTTCGAATTGCATTTGGCGTCCATTTAAAAGTAAAATATGTCCCTTGGTCCTCAAAGAGTTAACCCACAATTGCTTGGATTGTAAGACCGTATCAGTTGTAAGCTGCTCTGGATAAGGGCCGTTAACGTAAATGTTCTTGGGTCGCGAGAGGAAACCTATGCAGGCATGGGGAGAACATACAAACTCTTCACAGATGGAATTCAAGCTGAGAACCGCTGATCGCTACCCAATATTATTGAACCCTTGCATATGCCACTGCCAAAAGCGTTGCATTATTCGGACGCTTTTCTTTAAACATCATGATCGGAAGCTCCAAACCTGACATATAATGGCTTTTTTTTTTTTTTTTTTTAAACCTATCGATTTGTGTGAAAGGCATTATAAAATTAAGACTCCATTATCTTCCACTAAAACATTCATAATCTGACTTGATTATTTCAGCTCTGGCTTACACACTCACTCCAGGCATCAACCACATGCTGCAATCCTCACTTGAATGTCCTGAATATAGGCAGTCTTATTTCTTCTAGTGCTTTTTCGGCTCTTTTTTTCTCTGACAGTAGACCAGTCTGACAAATGGAGCTTTGTCAGGATGGCAGTGAACAGAACTGATCAGCTTAATTTCAGTACTCGTTAACACCAGACAGCGGTGATTTGTGCTTAAAAGCTGCAGCGCGGAAATCCTTATTTCAGGCAAACGTTATGAGACTCTAAATGATAGACTAGGGTTATTTATACGAGTTCATTTCGCTGAGATAATGCGACATGGTTAGAGACACACAGCTCAGTGGCAACTGGGTAGACCAGAACTCAACTGCTCATCAGCTGTAGTACGGTTAATTTATAGTTTATGGGTTCGTTTTGACGGTTGGGTTTTGGGCCTGGAATTGAACCAAGGAAATGTTGGGTTGCATTTTGATTGTTTACTTAGCTAACTTAACGTCGCTATCGACAGTAGTGACCATTTGAGCAATATGTAGGGTTATATCTATAACCAACGTTATCTCAAGATTAGTCACACACACATTCAAGCCAGTTTGGAATTGATGAATCTAAAACGCATGGCTTTGGGTTGTGGGAGGAAACCGGAGTACCTGGAGTAAACCCATGCAGATATGGGGAGGACATGCAGACTCCACACAGACAGGACCCAGGCTGCCCCACGCTGGGATTGAACCCAGGACCTTCTTGCTGTGAGGCAGCGGTGCCACCCATCCGAGCCACCGTGGGTTGCCTTCAAGCATTAGATAATGATATTAACTCCATGTGAGCGCTTTTGCTACTGAGCCTTTTGTGCACTTGCGTATACCAAGAAAGCTACAGTCACACTACAGGTGGACATAAATGTTGTTAATTAAAAAATGTACAAAATGTATTCTTTTGTTAATGATTTGCCCAGGTTAATTCAATGTTTAAAACACGTTTAAGGGTAGGCTACACTATGACATCTAAAATATCCAGTATATATTAAACTCCGTGGTTTACGCCACATTTACCTTACGATGGACTTGCGGGGCTTTACGGACTGACTTAGGTGTCAGGTGTCGTGCATGTAGTCACATCAGACTACCCTGAAGTGTATGCAGAGTGCACAGTAGGGACAATCGTGCTCACGCACGCTACGAGGCAACGGGGCATAGCGCGAGAACGCCCTAAGAAAGCCAGCTGTAGATCATTTCATTTCAGTTGCTTCCAGCGGCTGTCATCAGCCTCCCAGAGGTTGAAGAATGGCTCAAGGTTCTTATTGCACTGTCTTCATTATCAGCCTGGGGGATGTGGAGGCAGTGAGCAGCCTTGCCGAACGCATGTTCAGCGAAGAATGATGGGAAAAGTTTTCCCTAAGCAGCCGTTTCATCTCGGAGCTGTGCCGAGGGTCAATAGAGGTAATTTTCACTTACACACCGAGTCCGCGCTGCTTAGGAGGCTCGAGTGGAGCATACTGTATAATCACCTAGGAAACACAACCTGTGTTTTAAATGTGATGGAATACTTTTTTTTTTTGAAAACCAGTTAAGTGGTTCGCTTGGGTGCTGAGCAAGACCTCATAATTTGAATTACACACCTGGAGAACCATGCGAGGGAATTCGGCCTAACTGTGTGGCAATCAAGACTTGGAGAATTAGATTGAGAAAACTCATTTGAAAAAATTATAAGTACAATACACCACCTCGCGAAGACTGCGCTTAGGGCGATGGAAATACACAACGCTTAAGCATCACGCTTTTGGAAATGTTTCCCAATGTTCAGCTCACTCCAGCAAACGGGAAATAAGAGGGTTTTTGGAAATTGGGTCTCAACTGAGGTTCGATCTCTTGGTAGAAAGGGCATCAGCACATGGCTGGTGTAGTAATGCCAGAGTAAAAGATTCGGATTTAGACTCATTTGGGGTGTCTGATTTAAGTACAGGCTCAACATACAGACATTTGCATTTCCATGAGATATTGGACTATGATCCTGAAAGTCTAGGGTTCCAGTTCCAACCCCACAAACCTCTTAACCAACAGTTGCTTGGAATGCAAGCCTGAGTGTCTTTACATGCACTTAATAGACCGATCACATTGCTTTTCTGCAGTTCTCTGATTATTCATGTGCTCATGGAAACAGGATAATCCAATTTCTTAGGTTTAGGCTTAAGTCAGAATACAGAGCTGGATTTCATTGCATGCGTGTATTCGCTGTCAATCGGTGCCAGTTCTGCTTATTCTAAGCAACTTATTTGCGCTTAATTTATTCAGCCAGTTTGCTTCTTTTGGGAATCTTTCCATAGACCTGGTGGCTTGTTTCTCTTGCGGGACCTGGCAACCCTGGAATTAAATGGAACACTTTAACATTGCAGCTCTTTTAAGAAGCTCGTCGATACTTCACATGCTTCTGTGAGGTTATTGGTTGATTGCCAATTATTGCCTGGGCCATGTAAACCTGGAATTTTCCCCATTGTCTGATTTACACATTGCGTGTGAACTCGTTGATCCTATTTTGTGCAGTTTGTCACGTGCATGTCCAAAAACTCAGTGCATCTGTTCCTCCGAGTTCCTCTGAATAAGAGAACTAAATGTAAAATTCAGCATTGAACTGATTTAAATTAGAAGTCAGTTCCAGTGGTAGTATGGCTGAAGCAAATACAATTACATTTGTAGACCCAGATTAGGCCTTGCTGACATGTGAGACATTCAGTGGTGGAACGCAAGCCTGTTAAGTGTGGTTGTTAGAAAGAAGTCTGGGGAAACTTGCGGTTGTAGGTGTCACACAGAACACTTATTTAGAACATAAGTGCTACAGTGGGCCGTACCATCATTTTGAGAGATCCATGTACTGTAGTGGCTGTGGTGGGATGGCAAGCTGTAAATCAGCGTGTCCCATCAAGGAAAGAACAGGGCTTTGATTGCATGCCAACAGAAGACACGGGGTGCGTAACAAATTGCACTAGTATTAATGGTTACCGCTGAGTGTAGTGTGCAGGCTGCGTATGGAGCCAGAAAATCACTCAACAGGTCAGTCATTACCATTGATTTAGGAAAGGCAGAAAAATCAACACGTGTCACATGAGATGACATTCTGTGGTAAAACTAAATATTTGGGTGACATGGAGGTCTAAGACACCACTGGAGACCTGCCTTGAGTCAGGTATCACATGCTAGCGCAGTTAGCTGTGTCTGAGGAAAGGGGGTTCAGATGGGTACAGAAACTTGTCTAAAGCAGACAGCTATCCCCTCCAGGGCACGCTTCTGCCTGTATCCTGTGATATATGGGGGACATATGGCGGATACACACCACACCCTTGTAACCTCTTACCAGGAAAATTTTCAATTTTACTTATATAGCTCTTTTTACAATGTAACGTTGTCTCAAAGCAGCTTTACAGTAATACAAGACCTTAAAGGCCAATCTCAAGTTGAGCAAGCCTAGGGCAACAGTGGTGAGGAAAAACTCTCTAAAATGGTAGGAGGAAACCTTGGGAGGACCCAGACTCAACAGGGGACCCGCCCTCCATGGGCGGCCTAGATGTTAATTAAATAAATACTAAATGCATATTAAATCATAGCAAAACTATTTAAAAATAAATAACAAATTATTATTAAAATTTAGCTTAGCAATAGAAAAAAATATATAGGATAATCTAAATCATAAAACAAAATTGATTATATAATGGAGTCCTTAGAAGGAGGTCCTTGGAGGGCACATCGTCTCCTCCTGTCCAACCAGTGGAGGGAGTTCCTGCACTTTGGTGGGACCTGCCTTCGGGTTGCAATGTGAAAATGACATTTTGCAAGATCTACTATGTTCTACAGATCCCAACGGAATTAAAAACATTCCTTAATTTCAGTAATCCGTGTAGTTTGTTCCCTGTAAATATCCTTTTTTTTCCTTATTTGTCTGTATCGCTCGAATGTTGCGCAATTCAATTTTTTTGACAGATTACACTGCCTTCTAGCTGAGGAGAGTAAGGGGACATTTTATTAATGGATAATTTATTTTGGCATATA
>JAUZST010004631.1:0-16169 GCA_034779995.1 Parotocinclus haroldoi | reverse complement strand
TTCATTGTTTCATTTTCCAGCTGACTCCCAGAATTATTCTAAAACACTGTTCTTCTTTAGGTTGTTGATCATCAATTTCTGACACTGCTGCACTCCAGCTACAATTGTATTTACACTGCTCTGAAAAAAATTGAACACAATTGATATTACACTGTAGCGCAATCCAACAGCAAGAAACTCTTGACCACTAGCATTAATACTTTAGAGGGTGTGGGTAATGTACAACAAACTAATTATTGTAATTATTCTAAAATCCATTGTGAGCATAAAACACACCTCTGATAGCTAATGTTTTTCTTTTGTTGACAGAAGGAAAGCAGCTGCTTATTGGGCCATAGTTTTGCTCTCTGAGTAATGTCTTGCAATAGTGCCCTAAAAAGAGAAATAAAAACTGAGTGCCATTAATATTGGATGGATGGATAGATAGATTACTTTAATCACATTAATAAAGGTGAATTTGTGTATTACAGCAGCACTAGCACACACAAAAAACTACCCAACAGCTGGGTTAGTGAAGTTGGGTCATTAAATACGGGATGGGTTTGCAGTGCGGATGTGAAAGAGACCATGCATGTGGTGTCGCTAATCCATTATTAATCATTACTGGATTGCTATTAGCTGATGTTCAGCATTTTTCTTAAGGTTGCCTTAAACTGTTCACTTAAGTATTTAAGTTTTTTCCTTATCTTTTTTATTCCTAAAACAAGCTTTTAAAGTTTATTAAACCATTACACAGAACACCTAAGTGACTAAGTTAAGGAAAAAATAAGGTACCCCTGATACTGTCTTAACTGCAACATGAACAAATATGGTGATAAATAAAGGTATATGAAGAGTGTTCCTCAACCAGGAGAACCCACTGGATACACTTAATGATGATCAGTTGATTTTGAACTTTAGATTTGATCATCAGTCAATCCATGATTTATTCAACCATCCTAAGTTGGATAACCTTACTTTCCACACTTCTTTAATGTTGCCTGCTCTCCTAGTGTGTGTGTGGGGTGATAAATAATAAAGCCCCATAAATAATAAGTACGTTAATCTTTTGCTGTAATTGGATAAGGCAAAATTTTGCCTCAAGTGTCATCTTAAGCTTAAAACTTAGTGTTTTGTGCAACCGGCCCCAGAGCTTTAAATTGAGAACTTTATATATAAAAATATATTATATCAGGAAACATTTACTAGACTGCTGATTAAAAGGCTGATGAATGTGAGAACCCTTCAGAACTCATGGTCTAATAAAGGGACAGAAGCTTGAATTTGAATGTGGCTCAAGGGACAGACCAAGCAGTATGCCATGTGATGATGATGATGATCATGCAGATTCCAGTGGCTCCAACAACCCTGCTGCTATCTGTCTAGGTGTCTTAAATTGTGCACATGCTGTACAAGCTTGCAAATTTCCTAACTTTCTTCTCTAGTTTATTCCATCATAATTTTTTAATTATTAATTCTAGGGTCCTATTTATTCCTGGGTGGCCTTAATGCTATGTATAATTAATACTTTTAATCAATTTTTCTCATATGGGTAAATTTTTATCAATTTCTTGTGTATGGGGGCCAAATTCACAGTCTGGAGGACAATTCAATGGAGATTGTTTGTTTACCTGATCCTGTTATATTTATTTTATAAAATCCAATGTCATAGGTCCCATTATACAGTCTGGCTCAAGGCTGCATTTGGTTGGTTATCCTCATGCTCATTTTCCCATAATTGAGACAAAGCATCTGCCTTTGGGGCCTGGGGGATAAGACAGTTAAATTAAATCTTTTGAAAAAAGAGCCCCTCTAGCTTGCCTGGGACTAAATCTCTTTGCAATTTTCTAGGTTTTACGGTCACTTAAAACCAGGAACGGATGTTTTTCCCCCTCTAGCCAGTGATGCCTTTCATCAAACTATTTTCATGACTATATCGTGGTTACGAACATGAAGGATGAAGGTTAGATGGGGAGCCTGATCAGTGAAAACGTATAGATCCCACCTCTGAATCAGAAGCTCCCACTTCTACCACAAATGGATATTCTGGGTTTGAATGCTTTAAAATTGGAGCTTAAATTAACAAATTCTTAAGGCAGAGAAAATACATTTTGACTTCCTTAGTCCGTTTAAGTTTCTTTATTTTCCCATTTAACAAGGACGTAAGGGGAGAGATATACTGCTGCTCTTTAATAGTAGTTGGTTTAGGCCACTGCACCACAGCATTCACATTCACTTCATTCATACGTACTCCTTCTCTATCTACGACATGCCCAAGAAATGAAACGGAGGACAAATTAAATTCACATTCACTTAAGATACAATTTGTGTTCAAGCAAACGAGACAACACAAATTATACATGATCTACGTGTTCGGATCCGCCGCTGTTTCCTCTCGGCTCCTTAGTTTCCTCTTGCCCACTTATTGGTTCATTTCAGTTTTCATCCATTTAGTTATTTTCCCTTGATCTGTTAGTCCCCTTGCTTTTGTTTTCCCCAGTGTGGTATGTTGTTGTGTTGTGTTTGTTTTACAGAGATCCATTGGAGCGGTTTGTTATCTTTACCAAGCCCACTGCCATCTGCACACCTGACTGGGAATCACCTTCATCACATCCACGCCATAAAAAGCTGGTGCAAACTGCCAGAACTCACCAGAACGTTCCATCAGTTAATCCGGTATCTGGTTATGCTACGCTACCGCTAAAGGCTACATGCTATATGCTAGGTTCATCTCGAGCTCCCTTAGTCAGACTGTTAAACCCAGTATTTTTTCGCTCCCTCACCACGACCTTGTTTCTCTCTTGCAGTGCCGACCTTCATCCTTAGTCATCTCTAACCTGCTAGATTTCTGCTTGAACCCTCCACCGGACCATATATGAAGCTTTCAGCGCCGCCACTATACTGGTTTTGTTTTTGTCTTGTTTGGATCACCCTGTATGCTACTTTTTGGACTCGACACACTACTTATTTCCGTATTTATTTCCAAACACTCACGTTACTGTCACGATTGTATATATTTTTACCTGCGCACACACATTCACCTTGTATATACTCACACTCAAATACACACATCTTGTATAGATGTCCACTCTCACACCTTGTAATTTTAGCTGCTCATTCTCTTATAATAAACTTTTGTATCCAGTTGGGCTGTCTGTGTGTCTGCATTGTGGGTTCCAATCCTGTAATGGATCTTTGGATCAATAACAACATGGAGGAACTGAATGTACCAATACATCATCTATATACACAATAACTCACCAGTCTGTGATGTCCCACAGTACTTAATTAATACAAGCCTGGAAACAGAGGGCACTATAGCCAACCCATATAGCATTTCCATGTACTCGTAGTGTCCCCTAGTGATAATGAATGCTGTTTTCCATTTATCACCTTTACAAATACGAATGAGGTTATAGACACTCTGCTAATCCAACTTTGTGAAAACTGTAGGATCATCAAGTTGTTCCAGAGCTGCAGGGACTAAAACCAGAGGATATTTATACTTGATATAAACCGAAAAACAAGCCAGTGCACCTGGTAAGTTGGAGGGATGATATTTCATCCAATGGCTCTTCCATTGTTGTTTCTCGCAAATGCATGCTCTCTGGAGCATTAACTGGACTACATTAGACTCCAGCAAACTACCCAACATGATTACAAGGATTGTTGTATTTTAATTTTGAAACATGGCTTAGCAACAACATTCCTGACAGTGCTACTCAGCTAGATGGGCTAACATCTTATCGAGCCGATAGGAGCGCAGCTCATTCTGGTAAAACACGAGGAAGAGGCATCTGTTCTCTGATGGTGGAATTTGCTATTGTTCAATGCAGACGTTTTGCATTGAGCAAACTGTATAGAGCCATTTATCCAGATGGACTGTTTATAATTGCTGCAGTGTAAAGAATGTTTCTCCCTAAATTTTACCATATGGACTTTGCTACGAGAGGAACTAACACACTGGATAATGTTTACACGAACATTGGCCACGTCTCTGTTGATTCCAGCATACAGATCGGAATAAAACCTAGCCAGAAGGATCCATCTCTGCTCTTCAGGACTGTTTTGAGTGCATTGATTGGGCCATGTTTAGGGAGGCTGCAACATATGGCGACATCATGGATCTAGAGGAATATACGTTTTCAGTGACCTGCTACATGAGCAAATGCACTGATGATGTCATCACCACTAGAACCATCACTAGCAGACCCAACCAGAAGCCGTGGATGAGTCCAGAGATGTGTGCACTGCTAAGGGCCGAGACTCTGCTTTCAAAGCAGGCAACCAGGCATGTGGCAGGGCATCCAGGCCATCACTAACTAGAGGACTACAACACCAGTCTGTGACAGTGATGCCCTGAATGTCTTCTATGCTCAGTTTGAGGCAAAGAACAACACAATGGCAAGAAAGACCATCCCTCCCCACGACAACCAGGTGCTTCGTCTGACCACATTATATGTAAGGAAAACACTATGCAGAGTCAGCCCATGGAAAGCTTCTGGACCGGACAACATCTCTGGGAGAGTGTTTGAAGAATATGCAGACCAAATGGCAGATGTTTTCACTGACATCTTCAACATCTCTTTGAGCAGCGCTGTTGTCCCAACATGCTTCAAGTCAACCACCATCAGTCCTGTGCCAAATAAGTCAACAGTGTAATGCTTCAATGCCTATCGTCCCGTAGCACTCACCATAAAGTGCTTTAAGAAACTCATCATGAGGAATATCAAGACCCTATTGCCTCCGACCATGGACCCACTACAATTTGCATACCGTCCTAAACGTTCAATGGATGATAAAACTCACTTCACCTAACTTTCACTCACCTGGACAGTAAAAACACATGTCCGAATGCTGTTCATAGACTTTAGCTCAGCATTAAACACCATAATTCCCCAGCATCTGATTAGAAAGATAAAGATTCTAGGTCTGAACACCTCTCTTTGTAATTGGATCCTGGACTTTTTGACTGGGAGACCTCAGTCTGTCCGGATTGGAAAGAGCAATTCCAACACTAGGATTTACATTTACATCTTTTACATTATTTTATTTGATTGTTATTATTTGCTTAATTTTACTATTAATGCAAACTTTACAATTTTAGTAACCATCTAGGCCACCCAAGGAGGCTTTTTGAGTCTTGGTCTAAGGTTTAGGATTGGCCTTTTAAGGTAATATAATATTGTAAAGTTGCTTTGAGACATTGCACCTTTGTAAAAAGCAGTAGATAAATAAATTTGACTTTGACTTGTACTTCTTCAGAACTTTTTTTGAATGACATTCTAAAGCATATTCCCTATAGCACAGCTGCTGCTCCTAGATGGGAATGTATAACAAAGCACAGACAAATAGCCTAAAAAATAAACGATAACCACCACTTAATTGAAATGTTATCCAAAACATGGGCCACTGAGTGTACCATACACTGACACTGGAGAGGTGTCCACTCTCTCCAGTGAGCAACAAGATATTGCAAAAAGGAACCAGGGGACCCAAGACCTTAGTCTTTTAGCAATAAACAGTTAAATTAACTTGAATGAGTCTTTCCATTCACATAAAATAAACAAATACAATAAAATATATTCTCCATTTTTTCCTAGCAGTTAACATTGGTACATTTCAAATGACTAATATATAAGAGAACATGTGCAAATATAGAAAGTACAAAACTACATTGAATATTAATGGCTTAGTCTGGTTTCCTCCCACATTCCAAAACCAGGTTGATTGGCCCATGACTAGAATGTTGACATAACCGTGTGTCTGTTGCGAATATAGCTACTCACGAATGGCTCAGCTGTATTAATATTTTTAATAAAGCTTGTCTGAATGTTCTAAAAGAATGTCTAATGCACTTAACTTCAGACTTGCTCTTTTTGACGAAATTCCTTTATTTCATTCTTGGAACCCCAAATCTTTTTGTACATCACATTTCTGTGACTGTATAAACCATAAGAACATAATTTAGAATATTCTTCCTTTTGAATCAGTTTCTGCTTACCACCAAATTTTATATAATTGCCAATACTGATCATCAATTAATACATAGAATGTATAATCCTTATGCACTCTTTACACAAATCCTGCTAGCTACATCCATACAAATGCACAACAATCAAACAAAGTGGTATAAGATAGCTAGTGTTTCTTCTGTAAATGAACTGAAAAGATAGATACCCTCAAAGCTTGCAAAATGTCAGAAAATTTCATGTGTCTCTATGCAATTGCTTTAACTGCCAGAGTATATAAAGAGGGAGCAGCTTTCCATGTTCATACTGGCTAATGGCAGCCTCATCCATCTAGATCCCTTGGGTGTGATTGTCAGGCCATATCAACTTCTCTCCATGAAGCTGCATTGTAACACACTAGGGTCCACACACATGCACTGGAATTTTAATCTCTCTCTCTCTCTCTCTCTCTCTCTATCTAACACACACACATCATCCACTCACATATTCTCTTGCAGAGTGCTATGTTAATCTCTGCCTTTGGCAATCAATTATAGCATGCTTGAGTATGGATGCCAGAGGTGTACCCAGTGGGGTAGCATTGAGGATAGAGTTACACATAGAACAACTGCTTTGTTTTAGTCAGCTTGGACCTTGCCCTTGTTGTAGTCTGTGTTTTGGTGTTTCTTTTTCATTAAATTATAAATATGTTTATGAGTGAGGATAAAGAATATGTTTTTAGTCATGTCAACCAGAAGGGTTTTTAAATTTTCTTCGGTGACTTCATTTATTATTAGTTTTTTTCAGCTTTTTGTATTGTTTTTTATTATTGTAAATAGTAGTTCATTGGCTGGTTTTCCCCTAATTGTATTTAATTATTTGGTTAGTAGGGCTATTATTATCTACAGAGCTATTATTTATATTGATGACAGCTGGTTTTTAAAAAAAATGGAAGCTATAGTAGGAGGCTTCCTGTATCCTTCTAGTGTAGCTTCAGTTAGGTGCCTTCCTTATTACAACGCCGTTTTATAACATATAACAACACAGCTTGCTCTGGATTTACTGATTGAGAGGTTGACAAATGATCATAAAGAAAAGCCACCTGTCAGTACAGTGCGAAGAACGTAATATCCATTAACTACCAAGATGCTTTCCTCTGTGCACAATACACTTGCCTACTCACCATTTATCTACACACCAAGCCAGTGGTAAGCCGTGTGTAAGCCGTTTGCTTAGTGAGCATCAATGCTTAACCCTTTTCAAACAGTGAACCTCTGCTGTGCCCCCCTCAACCCCTGACACTATAAAAATAAGATAACCATTAAGTTAAGCACCATAGAACATGCATTTCTTAATTTACACATCCAGATCTTTGCGACCAGAGACTTGGGACGTGCATCCCCTTTGTCAGCCAGGCCATAAATGTTTTTTCTTCATTTAACATGTTTAATGTCACGATCGGCATCAGTGGCCATTTCAAACACACACATGGTTATATCTATACACAAAGTTTCAAGACTCAAAATTCAAGACTAGTCACACATATGCACCCTCAAGTCAGTTCCAATTTAGAATTCAGTAGATCCATTAAACTGACAAGCAACTGTGGGATGAAACCAGAGTACGCAGAGTAAACCTACACTTACACAGGGAGGACATGTAGACTCCACACAAAAAGGACCCTGGGATTCAACCCAGGACCATCTTGCTGTGAGGCAGTGGTGCTACACACAGATATGGGTAATGGGTAATTAGAAATGGGTAAATGGGTAATTAGAATAAGGGTGTTTTGCTTTATTAAATGTATTAACACCCCAAACCCAGTTATATTTTATAGTAATTTTAGCAAGACTGTAAAATAAGAATTCATGATACTTGCTGATAGAACATGCAACATGCCTGTAGTGCATAATTGTATTATATGCGATATGCTGTATCTGAGAAAACCTTGTGGTGAAAAATGCAGAGGGAACATTTCCAATTGGCAGGACCCTTAGCATGGTAATTAGGCCCTGTCTCAACCTCCACCTTCAGTCAGGTGTTAAAACCCTGAACCAAAGGGAAGAGTCCATGAAAAAGAAAAAAGAAACAGTAAAATATGTGATGTTGAATACCACCTAGATTAACGAATAATATAGATATTTTGGAAAATTTAAACATTTTAAAACACATTTAAAAATAGTGGAGGATTTTTCATGTGGTCTTACAACGCCAATTCCAATGAAGTCAGGACATTGTGTAAAACATATATAAAATCAGAATAACAATGATTTGCAAATATTCACTCACTTTTAATTTGATGCCTGCAACACATTTAAAATAAGTTGAAACAGGGGTATGTTTACCAGGTGTCCAAGTGTCTGGGTACTGTGGACACTAGTTGTTGAAGCTTTGTAGGTGGAATTCTTTCCCATTCTTGCTTGATGTGCAACCTCATTTTCTCAACAGTGCAGGGTCTCCGTTGTTGTATTTTGCGCTTCACCACGCATTTTCAATGGGAAACAGGTCTGGACTGCAGGCAGCCTGTAGTCAGGCATGCTGCTGTAACACATGCAGAAGTTATTCTACCTACGGAGAATGGAGAGGTCTATCATTTTTCTTGTAGGTACACTTCAACTGTGAGAGAGACTGAAAGATAATCCAGATAATCACATTGTACTATTATTAGTATTACTTAAATTAAATATACTTCGGCATTTATTTGAGTCATAGTATTTACTGTGTGATCACTGCACAATATTTTCTCAAAATACGTTAAGCAAGTTTCATTTTTCTTTAAAAAACCTGTTCGATATTTTCAGAATGTACATGATTTAAGGCTGAAAAAGTCAACTCACCAGCACAATGGGCTACACTATAGATTTCAGTGCAACAATAACTGTTTTAGTCACAGTGTAAAACTAAATGCTTGTTCCATAGATTGCCTCTAAAGTAAAGAAAAATCACAAACTGTGATTGGCGTTAAATGGTTAACCTCTTGGAAATATATGAGAACAGGTTCGTGTTTATGTTGCTCAGACTCTCACAGGTAATAGAGGCAATTAGGTATGAAATCATCCACGCAAGACTTGTGTTCTGTGCTCCAGGGTGAAAGGTGTTGGGAATTAATCATATTGAAGACTGTGATTAAGCAGGCCGGTGGATTGTGAGCAGTAAAAGGCATAGCAGTCTTATAATAGTACCTCTTTCACATTTGATGATGACATTTTGTCATGGTTTTATTCTACTAAAAAGCACAAACTACTTTATTAAAGGCAGTGTTTGATTTTATTAACACGTTGTCCCAGTTTACTTGCTATTTTGCTGTTTCATTAATAAATTATTATAAGTTGTAATAACATTACAGGCTTAGCATCCCTTGGAAAATTAATCTGAAATGACATAAAACTATGTTGTCTAGAAAATGTTGTATAACAATACTGTTTTTTTAATTTAGATTTTTTTTTATTATATTATATTTTACATGACCAAATTTATTTTCTCAAAAAAATGCATAAAACGCTTAGGTGCAGAGAGTCAATTTAAAATATGTTTATTCAAAATAATTATGGGAAAAGGCAAAGCAAATTGAGTCAGACAGCACAGAGTAAAATAAACACAACAACAGTGTAAACAGATTCATATTAAAAACTCACTGCTTGAAAACACAGGGAATGATATTGCTCAGAAATGGAAACACACAGGCACAAGCGTCCAAGGCTTATTTACAGCATATACGCTATGGAGCATATATACAGTTATAACAGTGTAAGATGCGAGTTCTTAAGCAGTCTATCAAACAATTCTGAAAGGAAACTTAGGACAATGCTACATTAATAAATTAATTTTCTTATCCTGTTAGGGCCAAATGTATTAGGGAAAGATGCTGGCACCTTGGTATAATGACACCTAATTGCAAACATCTCTGAGTTTCGAATGCAAGTGGCGACATAGTAAATTGGAGGTACTTAAGATCGCTTATAGAGTTATAGCATGGCAGAGTATAAACTTACTAAAGCTAAAGCTAATAAATTCTTATTAAAAATAAGAATAAGCCCAGATTTATTTTAATAGAGCCTCAAGATTAGCTAACACATCACAGAAAGTGACTCTAAAGTTCAGCATTATGACTTTTTTAAAGAAAACTTTAGTCATAAAATTCAATACTCATCACATCACCAATCTATTCAGAAACCATCCAGATTTGGCACTAGTGTAGATGTCTGCTTAATTAGCTGCCAATCTTTTACCCCAATTACTAACACTGAACAGTCCACACTGATCAACTTGTCTAAGTCATCAACATTATGACTCCTTTCTGGTTCCAGCTGAGAGTACACTGTGCACTTTGTTGCTGCTGCGTCTCGCTGGTCTTCGCTGTTTTTATTTTTATTTTATGCTGCTCATACTGATTATTGTTGCTGGACTGCGAGCCCACTTACATGTATCAACCCTTCTGCTGTGGGCTTCCAGCTCTCTTCAGTTGCATAGGTTGCTTTTGTTGTCTGGGTTAAGGTTGATCTCGTTTGGCTAACCAAGTTCTTTCTAACTTGCGGCACAGTATTAAAGCAGACAAGCTGGCAGCTATGTACAGTAGTTACGGAGAGTATTCAGACCCCTTTAAATTTTTCACTCTTTGTTTCATTGCAGTTATTTGCTAAAATTAAAAAAAAAATTCCTCATTAATGTACACTCAGCAAATCTATTAAAAAAGAAAAACTGAAATATCACATAAGTATTCAGACCCTGTGCTCAGTATTTAGTACAAGTCCCTTTTGAGCTAGTACAGCCATGAGTCTTCTTGGGAATGATGCAACTAGTTTTTTAAAACCTTAATTTGGGGATTCTGTGTCATTCTTCCTTGCAGATCCTCTCCAGTTCCATCAGGTTGGATGGTGAATGTTGGTAGACAGTCATTTCATTTTAGGTCTTTCCAGAGATGCTCAATTGGGTTTAGGTCAGGGCTCAAGCTGGGCCAGTCAAGAATAGTCACATAGTTGTTCCAAAGCCATTGTCTTGTTGAAAGGCGGTCTGAGGTCCTGAGCACCATGGAAGAGGTTTTCTTTAATTGGTGGCATTCATCTTTCCTTCAATTGCAACTAGTCGACATGCCCCTGCAGCTGAAAAACACCCTCATAGCATGATGCTGCCACCACCATGCTTCACTGTTGGGATTGTATAGGGTGATGAGCAGCACCTGGTTTTCTCTACATACTGCTTAGAATTAATGCTAAAAAGCTTTTTTCTTCTCATCAGACCAGATAATCTTATTTCTAATAGTCAGGGAGTCTTTCATGCATATTTTTGGCAAACTATATGCTGGCTTTCATATGTCTTGCACTGAGGAGAGGCTTTCGTCAGGCCACTCTGCAATAAAGCCCTGACTGGTGGAGGGCTGCAGTGATAGTTGACTTACTCTCATCTGTCTATTGCATCTCTGGAGCTCAGCCACAGTGATCTTTGGGTTCTTATTTACCTCTCTCATTAGGTCTTAGGAACCTTGAGTGCTGCAGAATTTTTTTATAACCTTGGCTAGATCTGTGTCTTGTCACAATTCTGTCTCTGAGCTCCTTGGATGTTTCCTTCGACCTTATGATTCTCATTTGCATTGACATGCACTGTGATCTGTGAGGTATTTTATAGACAGATGTGTGTCTTTCCTAATCAAGTCCAATCAGTTCAGTTAAACACAACTGGATTCCAATGAAGGAGTAGAACCCTCTCAGATGGAATGGGCAGCTTGTGAGTGTCACAGCAAAGTGTCTGAATACTTAGACATGTAGACTTTTTTGTAAATTTATTAAAAAAGAAAAATTGACATGGTCATGTTTTTTCTGTCAAAATGGGATGCTGAATATAAATTAACACAAAATAAAATGTACTTTTTATTTTAGCAAATGGCTGCAATGAAATAAAGAGTGAAAAATTTAAAGGTCTGAATAATTAATATTTTGATGGAACGGGAAGGGTTAGTTGGCTGTCAATGTTCTAACCATTTCTACTTTTACACTTCTTCCTTTCTTTCGACCTTCAGTGGCTAGGCTCATACCACCGGCTTGCTGCTCCTATCTAAAATGTATGCTGCTCCATAGAAATTTCATGCCGGCCCCAATATATCCACCATGGTCGCAAACAACATATTCATCGATCATCTATTCCATGTCTACATCATCCTATTGTACAGATTACTCCCAGGAACCCCGGAGCCACTCTGGACTGGTTCATTGTGGTGTGATTTGCAGTGTCCTATTGGTAGCCCCCCTTTCTCTTACTCTTCATCAGTTAGCTCCACCCACATCTACTCATTGGCCTTCTTGCCAAGGGTTGTTGAACATTAAATTACTCTCAGATAAAGCTGCGTAAGTGAATGCAGGATGAGACCTGGCAGGTGCCTGGGGATTCCCCCCAGTTGTAGTTACATTGTGGTCCCTAAGGAAGGAAAACAGCAGGGGTGGGGGACTTGCGGATCTATGTGGTGATAGCATTGATCTGTCTTTATGAAATTTAAACTTATGATGCCTAAAGTTCACGGTGGTAGTTCATTTATCTTTTTGATATATTGACCCCCAAAGAGCTCCATACCGGACTTTCTATCTGAACTTTGCCAGATTATAACAACTGTTGGTTTGGGTTCCCCATCATTAGGCGTTATAGGTGATTTCAATATTCATCTTGACTCCGGCTCCTGCATGTTGACTTTCCCACTCATAGGAATGGTCACACCCTTGATTTAATCTGCTCTACCCCTGGAATCATTGACAGTCTGTCTGGGCAATTTATTGGTGTTTCTGACCTTATACCAATTAACGCAGTGTTTTTGCTACCTACCCCTAAAATTTGTCCTAAATCAGTGAAATCTTATTGCCAATGTTAATGCTTTTTATTCAAATTTACTGTCTGTTTTGCTTCAAGCCTCCAACCTTACTCACTTGTATGCTCTGTTATGAGGTGATAATGTCTTCTTATGATCGTATCCTTAGTGTCAGCCTTGACACCTTGGCACAGAAAAAGACTAGGTCTGTGCCTTCATCTCACAGGTCTCCCTGGTTTACCCCAGGTCATCGTAGTATGAAGTTGGCTGGTAGGCGACTCAAGCGGCTGTTCAAAAAAACTGGGCTGCAGGTCCATTATTTGGCCTATCTGGACCACGTCTCTAATTATAATTGAAATTGGCTTCATCACCTGACTTGTGTGAAGATGACATGGTGTCAACCATCAGAAATAGCTGCTCTCTCCGGCTTCTCTGTCCCAATATTTTCCTGCTCTTTCTCTTTTATCAGCTGTTTTTTTTTCACCATTTACTCTGACAGACCCTGAACAAATTACTAAACCCATAACTAAGTCCAATTCATCATCCTCACAGCTTGACCCCATGCCTACTCATCTCACTCAACGTTGCGTTCCTGTACTATCAAAGCCAATTTGTCACATTGTCAACCTACCACTGTTGCATTCCTGTTACTATGAAAACTTCTGTAAGTGCTGTAACTAAAAAAAACGGGACTTGACTCTTCTATTCTTATCAACTTGTGTTCCCTCTCAACAAAAAAAGGCCCACCCGTTAACAAACAAGCTGTAAAAGATCAACCATGTTTAACACCATTCATGGTAATGACAGGAAAATGTACACGTACAAAACATTTACAGAGTAATTTTAGATCAGACCTTTACACAGTGCTTGAAAACAAAAAAAATCAACTCAATACAAACGTTCTGCATGGCAGCAGTTAGTTGAATGATTCACTGACCAACCGTCTGTTACTCTCTACTGTCTCAACCTGTAAACATGAGTCATGGAAATGCCACATTCCGCCACAGAAAAATCTCTGGCATGTCTAGTTGCAGGAGCGGTGTCCATTTTCTGGTGTATCGGGCAGTCCATGTCAGTATTAACACTGTTTGCAAGCCTAACACTATTCCTTAAGTCATATACATTCCTTTCTGGTATGACCCTATCATTTGTAAACATGAGCCAGTGGCTCTGACAATTATACTGAGTCAATGCTATAAGGGTTTGGTTCCACCTCCGCTATAACCTTATCAAGGCCCCAAGGTTCCAGTGCCACCCCGTAGTTGTGATCCAAGCTATCGTCACTTGCCCTACCAGGGGAATTAATCAGATTTCCAAAAGAGTCTGACTTACGGTGGGTCCGGTATCACTAGTGGGCCAAGTGTGAAATGGCTGCAGGTTGACTACATGCACCACGCTAAGATCTGACCCATCCTGCCTAGAAAAACGATAGTTGACCTCAGAGTTTAAGAGAAGAATAGAAGATCCAAAACATATGTTATACCAGAGCCACACAAAGTGATTTCTCAAGTGCATGTTTGCAGATCAGTTTGACCTGATCAGGTCCAGATGTCTGAGCTTGGCGAACTCACTCAGCAAGTGCTCGACAAAGGTTGGAAGAGGCTCATCAGGAGCTTGAAAGTAGCCCAGAATTCCCCTCCGAGTATGCTCCTGATTGTCAGTTGGTACAAAAGCCTTCTAAAAAAAATTGTGAACTGGACCCAACTATCGATATGTAGCCTTAGGACTTGAAACCAGCAGCTAAGCTCACCAGTAAAGAAATGAGGCAGTTCAGCAAGTATCTGACTGTCAGATAAGCCCATATCACACTGATAGATCCTGTGACCACAGGATGTAGTTTGTGAGGCTCCCTGAGGTGCTGGAAGAGGACGGCCCGACCCCAGTGGAGGAGGCATTGACTTTGACCACGAAGGGATGGCTGGGGTCAAGGTGCCCGAGTACAGGAGAGGGCAGCAGCCACCTTGATGTTTTCCATGGCCACCCCTTGGGGGGAAAAAGATGGTTCCAAAAACAGGCGGGGGACCACTTGACAGGAACAGGCCGATAGCGGTGAGTATTGACGATAACAACAGTATTAAGCATTTAGAAACTCAGAAATGACCAAGAGACATAGCAATGGGCATGTGTGACTAGGGTGAATATATGTGGTGTGTAATGAGGGCGATAAATGAGATCCAGGTGTGTGGTGTTAATAAGAGGGAGAAGGTGAATGTGCATTGAGAAGTGCGTTGGTGTGAGAGTAATATCCGTTACAGTATGTCGTTGGATTTTTAAAGCAGTGCTGCCTGAGGGATCAAAGGTCATGGGCATTCAATGTTGATTCATCCAAATTCTCTTAATCTTTTGACAATATTATGAACTGTAAATTATGAAAGCCCTCAATTTCAGTTGCATAATGAAAAATGTTGTTTTTAAACTGTTGGGCTTCTTGCTCATGCAGTTGGTACACAAAGTGGTAAACCTCGCCACATACTTACTTGTGAGCGACTTTCGGGGATGCCGCATGCCAGAATTATAACGATGTATATGGTGGCTATACACTTTAAGCCCTGTTTTCATGTGCCAGACTTCATTTTAGCTATGAACTTATCACGTGAGTAACAAAGGACCTGCGTTCTTTGGCATGGTAATTTTAACTGTGTTAAGGAAGCATCTCCCTTCAAGCCGAACTTCCTTGTTTGGTGATGTACCCTGTATTGGCATCAGCAAGTCTATGAGAAGCCATGACAATGAAGTCATTTACGACCACCTGGACCCCCTTTAATCATCTGAAGAATCAGTAGTCAACACAAAAAAGAAAGCTCCTTATGATATTTTTCTTTTATTCGCTTTATGACCGGAGAAGACACAGTGAAGAGGAAAAAGCCAAATTTCCTGCATCCCAGACCTTTAAGTGAACCCGTCATTCATGACACCCCTAGGAAGAAGTGTTTTAATAGACTGCTTGAAGGAATAACAATTTGGACATGCTAAAGACCCATGCATTTAGTTCTTAATAGTTAACAGTCATACCCACGCCCTGGGAATGACTGTGAAAAACTTTACATTACCAAAGTATATGTGTGTAGAATGTGTGATATTGTGGTGACCATGTTTAATTTTTAATTAAAAAAATGCCATAATCGAACCCACATGGGACTGCACAGACACATACACACCCTTCTTTCAAACCCCCCTTTCTGCTGATAAGTATCCAGCAAATGGCTAAATATCATGAAGCAACCTTTTTAGAAACAAAGGAACATACTGTTACATGCCCTCAAAAGCCAGACTGAGTTCTGATTGGCTTATTAGTAATACCATGTTTAAATGTAAACCAAAACCAGATTATTGATAAATAAGGGTTGATCTTCAAAAAAAGGTAAGAAAAAATGGACAGCTTCTGTACAGAGTATGTAAAAGACATCTGAGAAAGACAGTTTGCAGCCGAGTTCCAGTTCCATCAGGAC
>JAUZST010004630.1:0-16170 GCA_034779995.1 Parotocinclus haroldoi | reverse complement strand
ACACACACACACACACACACACACACACACACACACACACACACACACACACACACACACACACAAAGACACAAACTAGTGCTTGCACACAGTCAGCCCCATTCCGACAGAGCCTGGCCATTCCCTCAGGTATTCCTGGCAACAGTGCAGATTAAAATAGCTGGCGACCCACATAGCTGTGCACTGGCGCAGCCTCCCTTTCAGAGGAGACATACTTTGCACTCTGTGCCCCGCCACCGATGTGCCGACAGTACCTTCCAGTTCATAATTACCTTTTCGTCCTGTTTCTAAAGCAATTTCCACCAGATGGTGTGAACATCATCATACATTTGCCAGCCAGGTAACTGAAGCAGACAGTGCTAAAAGAATTTCAGCACCCACACCAAACGGTCTCGCAAATTAATTCCAACTCAGCCTCTATCAACCTTCATGCATGCAAATTTGACAACACTTTGAATGGGATTATTTTCCCCTTGAAAATACCTATGGGTATGGTTGTGCAAAACAGTGGCGTGTGCGTGCAGGAAAAATTCCCAAGGTCGACAAGACTCTCTGTATGTGACCCATTTAGTAGCACTGTACACAAGTCCAAGTAGCTGAATGGAACTTGCGTGTTAAAGCCTTCTCGGTACACAATCTGAAGTAGATGGTGTTTTTGCTGATGTCTTGACAGCTTTGTAAGTCTTCATCTTCAGCTCCTGTTAACTTTCTAAATATTCATTATATATACACATACATTTTAAAGCATGACAATATTTACACTGTTATGTAGAAAATAAAGTGGATAGAACGTTATCCTTTATTACGGTCAGTTAACAAGTCCTCCTTCCTATATTGAATCTGTGAAATTTTACAACCCATCTGGCCGAAGTAAATGTCAAATCCTCCAGCATGTGGCTGCTCTGTAATCTGAAAGTTAGGTAGATGTGGAAGACACGGAGACTGTTTGTCTTTTTCATTGAAAAGGTAAATCATGCCAGCAGAGTAGAACAGGTGGGTCTCTCAGCAGAGGTGCACACAGCCGCTCCAAGTGGTGACCGAATTGCTCTCAAGTCCACAGCCAGATCTATATTTTGCATACAGTATGGAACAACTCTGAATGTGATAAGAAAGACAGCACTCGAAATTAGAGTAGGTTGTTGAAAAAGGTTTATGACTGTCCATGAGGGAGTGGTAAAATGTAGATAAACTATTACAAGCAATGAGAAATAGGCAGGGCTGTGGTGATTATAGTTGTCACGACCACGTAACTTGTCATAATCATGTCTATTCCTCGCTCCATTTCCCACCACGTCACCACGTTTTCCTGTTCCATCAATTACACTCACCGGTTCCTCACTTGTCGATCACTGTTACAGCCATCTCAGGCCTGCTTGAACATTCACTTGGGGCGAAGGTTGTATACTCTGTTACTGAGTATGTTACATTTGTTTTCAGACCATATTTGCCTACATACACATACGTACCCTTTTCTTTTTTTATCTAACTCGTGATCAAGACCCTCTGTATGTTAGGACAGATTTTTTGAATGCTCTTATTAATCTTTTCCACGAAAGTTGGGACAGTATGGAAAATGTATATAAATACAGTGTTTCTTACATTTACTTTTAAACATTTTTATATTAAATTTACTATTATATTGTACATAGTATGAAGATATTTCATGATTTTTTTTTTTTCTGGTGAACACATTTAATTTGTTCATAAATATACATCCATGCCAAAAGTAATGGGAAAGGGATGTGGCAATTTTATAGTTTGCAATGACTAATAAATAACGATTTCAAGCAGGTGATTACAATCATTATTTGGTATAAAAGCAGCATGCAGGAAAGGCTGCATCTTTGAGGGGCGAAGACGTAGAAGAAGAAAAGTATTAAATGTTTAAGAACGTTGTACGTCAAAGAAAGTTTGTAAGGGATTTAAATATTTCTCTCTGTTTGATGCAAAATATCACTAAACAATTCAAGGAATTGTGAGGAATTTCAGTACGTAAACAACAAGAGCACAAGCTTAAGCTGAACACCTGTGATCTTATATCCATTAGACAGCAATGCATCAAGGAACAGCATTCAACAACAGCTGATATAACCACATGGGCAAGGGGTTGCCTTGGCAAACTTTTTCAAGCACCAAAATACGAAAATATATTCGCAGATGCCACTTAATACTTCACTGTTCACTGCCACAGATATTACAAAGGCATAGCTGCGGAAGAAGAGAGTATGGGTAATGGACTGGCCTGCCTGTGGTCCTGACTTGTCCCCGATAGAGAATGCGTGAAGAAATTTCCAACAGAAAAAGAAATGATGATCCTGTATTGTTTCGCATATTAAGACGTGTTTGCAGAAAGAATGGGACAAAATAGCACCTGAAACACTAAATCACTTGGTATCCTCTGCGCCGCAAATATCTTGTGTGGGAAAAGGAATGGAAATATTACAAACTGGTAAATGTTATAGCCTCCCAACTGTTTTTGGATGTGTTGCAGGCCTGAAATGCAGGAATTGATGTCTATTAACAAATTAAATAAAGTTTTCCAGACAAAACATATACCATATATCACAGGTGTCTGCAATGAAATAAAAGTGAAATCAAAGTAGGAAACTGTGTGTTTTATATGCATTTTCCATTCTGTAACACATTTTTCTGATTTGGGGTTACATCTTGCTTGAATCGGCTTGCTGAATTCACCTCCTATTTCAGCCAGTCATGACAGACAACTTTGCCACCCCAGAGATGACAGAAGCCGAGCCGATCCTGGATCTGATCACTGAGCCTTGTTGGCTACAGAGCTAGCAGCAGCCATCGATGGGCGCTGGCTCTGGCAGTGGGCATTTGCTTTGCATAGCCTGGCCACCCAGTTATCCACTCAGCAGCTCTCCCAGCTTTCCTTGGCTCTGTCCAGTTTGATTTGGGCCCGAGCCATCTTCTTTGGTACTCAGTTCATTGCCTAATCCTGACCACATCTCTTGTAATGACCACGTCTACTCTGCACTCCATATCCCAGCATGCAGCCACACCATCCACTCTGTCACTGTTTCCTGTTCTTCTGATTATACGCACCAATTCCTTGTTTGTTGATCACTGTCACAGACGTTTAAATGTCCCTTGCAGATTTACCTGGGGTGAACTTTGACTAGTTATATACTTTTGGACTTGTTTGCCTATCATATGTTCCCTGCTTCATATCCTGACTCACACACTGGACCCTCTCCCTGCAAGGACGGATCATTTGGCTAATGAGCCTGGGCTGTTCTTATAACTATTATCCTGCCTTGCCCTTGTTCATGGCATTCATGCGTTCATGTGTCTGCACCCACCTCGAATTTCTGCCATGACAAAGGTGAAAAACAGAATTAAGCAAGGCTTTAGTTAATTGACATGGTTACTAGAAAGCAACTTCCTGTGAATGGTTTCTTTAGGCTGGCACACTCAAAGGGGATATCCCAGTACTATAACTACACTTGGAGACAACTCTTTGGCATGCTGTTGTCCCCAGGCCAAGTGCTGCCTGTGTACAAAGAATGCTGGTACAGAGAATGCTGGGACTAAGTGCCAAGGGGGCATCTGCCCTTTTTATTTTCTCTCCATCCCTTTAGTAGGCAGCACTATTAGAATTAGGCAGGAAGCTCTGCACGGGGCATTGCATGCCAACCTTGCCTGCAGCAGCAGTGGGGGCAAAGGAGAAACAGTGAGAAATCAGTGGAAATGAGCAAGCTGAGAGCAACACAATGGGACTCTGGAGAACATCCAGGTTATGCAGCCAACGGAGACAGAAACAGAGAGCATATGCAAATACCCTAATACATATACGCATCAGTGCAGACAAATAATCACACTGCAGGATAAATGTAAGGAAGAAAATCAGAGCAATTGTACATGTACAATGTCTGTGTCAAGAGCATTCCACCATGTTGTGGAATTCACACCGGCCGCCAAATTTGAATAGCCTCTGTGTTTGGTTTCTCTTTCACTTTCAGCCCACAGAAGGAACAGGTAAAAAAAGTACCTGCTGTTCCCTAAATGTTTATGTTTGAAATGCACCAGCACGGTTGTAATACCTATTGGATGATAACAAAAGGAACACATGGTATGCACACACAGTAGTCTTTCTCTAATTGTGAGAACTTTTTTCGGCATGCTATTAATGTAGCTAATGAGGTGTACACAACAACCTCGGCAAAAGCTGCAGTTTTGTAAATAAAAAAGGTCAAACCTTTCTAACCTAAGGACATTTGGGTCCACAATGATATATAAACCTGACTCTACCATACCACACACAAACTATGCACAAACACTCCGTTTCGGCTAAACATTTATTGCTCTTCTTCTTTCTATGATAAATGTGACTCTAACAATAATCACCCTGATTTTATGCACAGAAATCTGCATACACTTCAGAAACAAAAACAAATGTCCCTCTCATGCTGTAATTTTCAAGCTGGTTGATAAGGCACAACCCATTCTCAGTCATAACCATCTGTGGAAAATGAGCAATAGTGAATGTGAACATACTCCCCCTCCACCCTGTTCTCTCTCTGCACTTTTGTGTCTGGAAGATGGCTTAAAATGAGCAGGATGTGAGGAGGGAATTTCCAGCAGGTCAAACCAAGAGAATAATGAAGTATGGTGTGGGAGGCTCTGCCATCCCTCCCGAGCTCTGTAGTAGCTGAATAAACATAAGGTCTCTCTTAGATGTTAGGATGCCCTTCGCTTCTTTACAATTTATGTTTAGTGATTTAGCGGGCATTTTTATCCAGTGCGACTTCCAATTAAAGTCTCACAATCCAAACAATTAGAGGTTAGGGGCCACCCAACAGTGGAAGTTTGGCAGTGATGGGATTTGATCCCTGGGCCTTCTTTTCCATATTCCAGTACATTAAAAAAAGCTCGCTTATTCTTTTTCAGCTGTTTCTTCATTCCGCACTGATACGCATAGCTGGTTTGGAATACCAAAAATATCATTATCTATTATTCATCAGAAATTCTAACTTTTGCAGTCTATACTTGCTAGGCTGGACCATAGTTAGGTTGGTTTACTATAAAGGTTCATTTCTAACTCTGCAATCTTTTACAGATGCAACATATGCAGTCAAACTGAGGCAGTATGAGTTTGTTTGTTTGTGCGTAATATAGTGTATGCACTTAGGCAGAAATGGCTAGTTCCGCTCTTGCTGTTAATCAAACGCTTAAGTGGATAAGCTGCCTCTCCATCAAGCTAAAAGGACAATGGGCCTCATACATAAAGATGCATTCTGCATTCTCATCTTTCTCTGTCATTTTCTACTCTCTCACCAACCACTCACTGCTTCTCCTCATGGCCTAACAGCCTGCATTCATCAGTGTTTCAACAAGCAAAGGGATAATTGGGTGGTCAGTTCTTGTCCATGACAGAGAGAGTGGCCTGAACTGTAACTACCACTCCAACTGGTATTTACTGATCAACACTACTAATGAAGCACTAACCAATGTAATGTACATTGAAATACACATAGTTAGTGCCTCTACATATTCTCCAAACAAGCAGGAATGCTTTTCCAAAACAACTTATTTTTACTTTTAGTCTGACATTACAGATAATCATATTTATCTGGTACCCTGCCTTTGGAGAGAGTCATTCAGCCATGCCATTCAATATCTGTCTCATGAGTCAGGCTGTGGTTTACTTACTTTTCTGGCTTTATATGGAAGTGTTTCACCTTTTAAGCAGCACATGAAACTAAACCACTTGATCCTCGTCATCCCTCCAAAGCCATAATAACTGCATTACTCCATTCCTGCTAATACTATTGAAAAAATTTCGATATGAAATTCATAAAAAAAGTATTCAAAGTTTATCGCAATAAAAAGAGTCTGCAAATACGATGCTTATTTATGTAACTTTAGAAAAAAAAAAATGCTAGAGTACCTGCTAAACTCCACGGCAACAGAATTTTGGTCAGCAACATTTAGGCTGTGTGGCTGAAGCCAAAACAATATTGTGGAGTACGATTTAACTGTATTCAAATAAGAGTGAAAATATGAATCAATTAAAGACTATGCTAATTATCTCATTGATTCCCTTGTCTAATTCAGTCCACATTTGTATACTTTTGAGACAGTCGCTTGTTTATAAACTTTCATGTTTCATCTGTCATCATTCAATTGTAGACATTTTCCCATTGCTAGAAAATAGCATGCCTGTGTAAAAAGCAGAGCATGCAAGCTGTGGGACTGTAGAAAAAAACATCAACAAAAGAAAAAAAAAACAAAGCACATGTAAGTGTGCATGTCAAGTCCCCCTACTTCAAAAGAGACCTGGTTAAATCCCATTCATGAAAGAGCCTACTGCCTTATGCCAGAGACTAATTACTGTCAGCTGTCTGGGGGTGGTCTGATCAACTTTGAATGGCTCTCAGACAGTGAGAAAGAGACAGAATCCCAGCTTTGCTTCACTTGTGATCAAATTATACCCTCTACTGTACTGAATAGTTAAAGTCTCATGAGGAGAGGACAGGGGGGTATTTGTGTCTGCTGCAATCAAATCCCATGAGTATATCTGCATAAAATACTTGGTTGGCTTTGCTCTTTCTCTTGTCTGGCAAAGTCTGAATTGAGGAACTGGTTGGTACAATCGCTAGGCATTATCACATCATGCTGTTAAATGCCAGCGGGTGACTCAGCACTGTCTAGCTCATGTTGATTCTTGGTAACTTTAATAAAGTATCAATTGCTTTTGCTATAATTATGGGTCAGAAACATTTCAGGCTATCAGTTTTTTCAACATGTTCTAATATTACTGTAGTAAACAACGCATCATGTGGACAAATACACTGAAACATATGCATCACTTAGTGATCTTTTGGTACATGAGAGTTTGTCTACCATATTTATGGAAAACGGCAAACAGCCAACATTACCAGAAACAGTGACTGCAGTAGCAATGATCAAAAAAGGAATACTTACATGATATATCACACCAGACATGTTCAGTCACCCAAGTCTTTTAGGTTCACTGGGACTATGGCCAGACAGAGTGGACATGAGATGTCCTGGCTAACAGGCCGAAATGGTTGTGTGACATCTGATTTATTGGACTTGTGAGATTTATGGAACTTAAATCACTTATCCTCATGTTTCTCTGCATGCCTGTGTCAACACAAGGAGAACGCTGTTATCATGTTAAAAGAGGGACCAGTAAAACAGGTCTGAGATCTGATCTGGCAGCGTCACTGTCTGAGATCTGTAGATGACTGGACTCTCCAAAGCCCTCCAGGTGTTTATACTTAGGTTTATATTCCCCAATCCAAAAGTTCAGCTGCTGTCTGTACGATGGTAATCAGGGACTGTTTTAAAGTGGTGGCACACGCTAGAGACAATCAACTGACAGTACCCAAGAATCCAATTTTGTCACTCCAGAAAGTACACTTGCCGCTATTTAAAGGAATTATGCAAATCTTTAGCTGTATCATGCTTAGCATAGTCCCAGAGCCATCCAACAGAACTATGGTTCAGTCGACTGTGTCACACTGGAGATGAGGAGGTACAGTTAAAAAATAGGTTGGTGAGAGCTTCTGACAGAAACACAGTGGCAGATACCATTTGCATTTGAATATTTTCAATGGTATGATGTGCCCTTCCACTCTCTTTCCCCCACCGTACTGCCACTGCCACCATTCTGAGAGCTACCAGGCTGTGAAATGTAAAAAAGTGCAGTGTCGAATATGCATGCAGTGTGATTCATTATCTTGTCAAACCCAGTTTCTCCAGGCCAGCCCAAAGTCCCTGTGTGAGACCAGAACCTATTTTTGCCCTTTGACGGCTGTCTGTGGCCCTTCTCCTGGGGTGATGCTCCAGTTACAGTGACTGTAATGTGGTTCTTTGTTTTGGATGTCTGATCTACAGAGCTACAGCAATCTGTTCCTCTTAAGGTTTACACTTGAACACACTGAAACCCTCTTTTGATATTGCTTTTGCTATTTCTACTGTGACAAACCTATGTTAGGTGTTAATGGAAGAGGTGAGCAACCCAATACTGTTTTTGCTTGGATTTTTAGAGCAAGCAAGTCACCTATAACGTTACAGCAATGTCCCCTTCAGTAAGGCTCTACCTCAAAGATAGTTCATTCATTCAAGGTAATTCATTCATTATCATACCTACACATACCAGCAGGGGGCCGGCAGGAAATACCTTAGACATGATCCCCAATCAAACAGAGCACACACACACACACACACACACACACACAGTACAGGTACACTTTTGAGACATCAACTGACCCTTGCATGAGTTTGGGTTGGAAATCAAACCAAGGATCTCTGTAGCTTTGAGAGACAACCATTAACCACTGGTCTCAATGTTCTATGAATCAAAAGTATATTCAAAAAGTTTAAATTCCTGGTCACCTCTAATCACACTTTCTGAATGTAACCACAGGAAAAAAGCAACAAGACAAATGTGACAAGTATGGTGGTGAAAAATAGAGAGTAACCAATTCTAAGAAGTCAAATGAAAAAAGCAAAAACATAGTTAGAAAGTGATCCATCAATGGCACATAGGGGACAGATGGACAGGCACTAACAAACACCTCCTCCCCTTCACACACATGTACACACATATGCACCCAAAATCAGTCTCTCTGGTGATTCTTACTAATTGGCCATGCTGCCTCACTTCTAATGGTGTTGTTTATCTCCACAGAGTGATTCCCCAGTGATACCCCTGCTCCGACCGCCACTAGAATGGTGCTCCGAAAGGCCTCGCTGAGTGGTGCTACAAGGAAGAATAGGAAAAGGCTCCTTGTTGAGCAAACAATCGCCTTTCAAATTAACCTTTCTCGTGGGTCATTAAAATAATCCTTTCTTTAGCTACCCCAAAACGACGCTGGTGCGCTGTAATTACAAGGAGCCGCTTAGCTCTGTCTTTCACTGACTCTTGCTTTCACTTTCCTCTCTCCTCCTGACAGTGAGAGATGGCGTCTTTGTTCAAGAAGGAGGGGGGTGGGGTTGGTGCCAGCAGCCGCCAGTCCCATGGGGGGAACGGATGCAGCGCGCGTCAGACTCTGTGAGGACTTCATTATAGTGCTCTAGTGCTTCGTCCCCATTTGCCCTGCCTCCTGTGCTGCCGAGCACTGTCCACAGCTAAAGCATCGAAGCTCAGTTCACCATTATTGCCCATTATGGTCTGATTCATGGGATGCTCACCCAAGGCAGATAGTGCCCAATGTGTCTTGTCATTTGGCTAAAGGGTGATGTTTGTCCTTAACGTGAGATTGAATATCAAACCATCACTGTTGGTAAGAGCAGCAGACTAGACTTAACAGCACTGCTATTTTTTTGCCTCTTTTACTCATCTGTTAGCCCAAAAGGCCTGTGTCTCTCCCAGTGTCTATTCAATCACTGTCAGCATTCATTCTACCAAAATATTTTTCTGCACCAGCACATGCACAGCATGTGACACAGAAAACGCATTTACACCACTTTATGCATTCTATCAGTGAGAATGCTTTATAATGAGGTTGCCTTAATCCATTCGAGTTCCCTTGTTTTCCAGTTGTGGGACCATGTTGGTGTATACAGCCAGGTATTGTAATATCACACCATGCAACAGAATACAGAATCAGAAGGACTACCTGCAACTAAAACATCAACATCAACAACACACACACACACACACACACACACACTTTTGTCTTCCTATCCTTGTAAGGACTTTCCATTGTCATAAAACTACAACATATAATTACAGCTAATTACTGTTACACCTACACTTTATTGTAATGTTAATCCACAGTAAATCTTTTTTTTTCTTTTGTTTTATAAGAAAAAAGTTGTTTTTGTAAACACGCCATTAAAGTTGAGGGGACCAGCAAAATGTCCCCATAAGGTCAAAAACATCCAATGTTCCTATCCTTCAAGTGGGTCTGTTTATCTGTCTGTCTCTTTCTCTCTCTCTCTCTCTCTCTCTCTCTCACACACACACACACACACACACACATTCTTATGAATCTAATATACACATATGCATACTGAAATCTATTGTAAATTACACCATTTACAATGTATACACAGGAGGTGGTTTAGACCAGGACGAAAAGATGATGGAGACTAATTTGTCTAACACTCATTGTGGTAATGGTTCTGATGACTCCTGTTAGACCAGAGCCGGCGTCAGAAAATGTAGATACAGCTTAAAAGGTGTCTGCAGATGATTTTTCCGGTTAACACACTACCGATTTTTCTACAGCACATAGAAAGGCAACGAGCAGATGATTACTTAAAAGATTCAAACCAGTAAACGATAAACATTCTACATAATAAATACATAATAGAGATGCAAATCATTGGCAAAACATCATGAATTTGAAAGTATTTTTTTAATCATTTGTGGAAGCATGAGCACTTCACGTTAAAAGAAAAGACAAACAGGTAGGAATGCATAAATGGTAACTAAATCAGTTCTCTTCCATTTGAATGACATATACAAACTACATACAAATAACATCTTGCTGAAGATGTTCCCACTATGAGGTTTGCTTCATCAGCCTGACATTACTCAAGTAAGAGACTGAGGGGATGCCCTATGCCATTTGTGCCAGCTGCAATTGCACCCATTCTGCATCAAACCATGTGTACTCTGTACGCAACTGGCTTACAAGTCTGAATGGGCATGTTGTTTAATAACTGAGAAACACTGTTTATTTTGTACACAGTCGTGTTTTCATTAGGGTATTTGCAATCAAACCAATTATCCTGGGAAACTAACGACATGGAGTGTTTTTCAGTGACCCAAACCCCTTCATTAAAACAAAGAAAACCTATTAATGAATTTACTTAAGTTGCGATTTCTCTGTAGTCTACAGCTTTTGATCTGTGACTAAAAGTCACCAATTCGCAGAGGCTTTAAACACTGCGCATCATACATAATGCATCAAGCAGCGTACAATTAGTAGGTGGTACCAGGCGCAGACTGTGATTAGATACAGCATTAGCAAATTGAACCTTAAATTTCAGAGGCATTTCAAGCTCCCATTGGCCACATCAGTGCGCACTTTCAGCTTGTCCTTCTTGAGTACGTGTCAGTGGTCAATACAGTTAAACGATTACACAAATGAATCGTAATAACCATATATGACTTTTTGTCGCGATGTTTGTGGCGATTTGTGTTCTCGTATCCTTATCATCATCAGTCTGACCACGAACCTTGGAGATATGCAACGCGTCAGTGACGAACTGGAAACAGCAGTCTGACAGCTGCACATGAATTATTTAAACATGAATCTCTTAGTTAAATGGAGAAAAAAAAAAAATAGCCGTGAGCGACACGCAGCAAGAAGAATAAAACGAACGATACGACTTGGATGAGGAGGTACATGCAAACTAGCCATCGAGCTTTTAAAACACGTACGAGATAGTAAGAAAAGCTGCAGAGGATATCGCAGAGATACGCAGTGTTTTGGAAGCCGCGTGGTGATTGCGATCCACCTGATTAAAGCAGAAGAGTTTACCTTATACTGAACACTATCGTTAGTTGCGCCCATTAATACAGTAAAGTCGCAAACGATATGATACACCGTATTTGACTGCCATATATATTGATAAGTAAGGCGATTATTAAGCTGATTCGATATCGAGCCCGTAACCACGGCGCCATAGTAACCGCACGCTCACCTGCTGCCAGTTCTCCTCCAGCGACGGCATCGCAGAGAAGTAACCGGTATCATGGACGAGCTGAAGTTCCTGAAAGATACTGTAATTCGCCAGCACATCCATTTTGGATGAATTTTTAGAAGAAAAAAAAAACAAAACTATTTGATCCTCGGAGAATCACGCGAAGCAGCCGCTGTCAAAAATCAGCGCAACTCTTGAGATGCGAGAGCGAAGCCTCCGTGCAGCCTGGTTCAAATAAATAAATAAACTGAACGGAGCAGTGTGGGTAAGAAAAGATGCTTAAAACAAACTGGTGTGCCACTTAAATTGCAATCCCCGTTCCTGCCCTGTAGGAAAGCAGCCGCCTAATTCAGCGCTGGCAGCTCAGCTCTGTAAATCCAGCTTGCCTTTCGCTTGACTCGCCGAGCTTCAGCAGCAGCCAACTTGCTGGCTCTTTAGCCGCGTCTTTGGCGAGCGAAAGCGAGACGAGCCACTCGCGCGGGGGGCGTGGTGTCATCTGTCAATCAATTCCGTGCGTGACCATATAAGGTAAATGGGACTTACGTTCACTTGGTCTCCCAATTAAGGCGGTGCTAAAACGCTTAGATGGGCGTGGTTATATTTGAATAACAGAGCACGATTGGCTTTACGGAGGTGCCAATCAAGCCGTAAATGGCTTGAAAGGTGAGCTATTTTTAGAACCCTATAAAAACGCCGGACTCGCTAGACTCGGACATAACAGCAAGAGAAGGAATAGTGAGAGGGCTGAGTGGTTTCTCTCCGATAGGGTAAATCAAACCGAGTTCTTTGCTAATGTCACGTCTGTGCGATAGTTGTGTTGTTTATACAACATGCAAAATGTTTCTTTTTATATGTTTTAAGTGCCAACCTGTAGCGAATCACGTATCTGGTCCACTATGCAGCCGATATAACATCCCACATGTAACCTTCCCACATTTCAAACCGCAAACTGCCATACTGCACATTCTTATCATAGTAATGCTGTCTGTACAACGTGTTGTCGTGATGTGCTAATTTGAATTTGGCTTTGAAAAACTGTATAAATGTAAAAGCACTTAAAACAAAGATACATAAATGCAACATGCACTTAAAGTCCTCAGCTAATAGCCGAATAGCGTCATTAACTCACGTTGCATTATTGGGCATATCGATTCGAAACATTGATCTGGTTGTTGGTTTATAATGGACAATTCCAAAACTGACGACACCCAATGACCAGATTAAAGCAGAGAATCAATATGAAAGTTTATTGATTTTGTATAAACTTAAAGTGCAAAATGTATTCCTGTTTTTTCATATACATGACATTTCTAGAACATTCTAACCATGAGACTGTCATATCAGATTGAAACGACTGTCACACACTTTCAGAAAATGAAGGTTTGAAATGTAATAGGTTTTTTATTATGGTATTTGTTGCAGATCTCATAAAAGGCAGTTTTCAAGCCCATTCTCTGGTGTGTTTTTTAGGCCTCTTATAGTGCATACTCACAAGTATGAGCATGATTGTTCCCCCTCCCCACTCTCACACTGGCCTGTGCTCACACAGTGTTTAAACATTTTAGGCCTAAGTGCACTTATGTCATCAAAATGCTACATTTTGTGATAAGGTTAAGCCATGCTTGAACAGCACAAACGATTTTATGGTTGTACCTACTTTGTAAATCGTTTTGGATCTCCTGACAAACCAAGCCCTCTCATATGCCATATGGATTTATTGATTATGCAACACAGTGATCTTTGGCTATACGTTCTGCATGTAGAAGAAGATTTTTTTATGGAAACAGCTAACACAGTGTTCTGTGCCTGTTAGGGATCATGTTACATGCCTGAGCCCACCACTTCAAGTAGACCCGAGCATGGTTCAGCATACTTGGTACTGAGACTGTGGTGACCTAGTAGTTAAGGTACTGAGAAGGTCCAGGGTTCAAAGCCCACCTCTGCCAAGTCCCTGAGCAAAGCCCTTAACCCACAATTGCTTGTTTTGTAAGACTGTATTAATTGTAAGTCGCTCTGGATCAGGCGTCTGCTAAATGACATAAATGTAAATGTACTTTGACTGGGCATAGTATGGAGTGATCACAGTTAACTGAACTGCAGTTTGGGCTCAGTTGGTACAGATCACCAATTGATCAGTTGGGGTCAATATGGTACAGATCACCTAGTGATTTACTAAGGCTAAGTAAATTTAGGCCAAACTTTTCATATTATATAGTCTATTAATCCAAGTAACTGATGCATCAAACTGAGATGTTTGACTCTAGTTTGCCTTTGAGGTTAAGAACGTTAGGAAGTCTATGAGTGAAAAAAAGTTCTGGTTGCTTATATGAAATAAGAAGCAGTTGTCTTGGTGTATAGCATTGTTTGCTCGCAGCAAGAGGGTCCTGGACTTAATCCCCAGGTAGATTGGACTGGGTCCTTTCTGTGTGGAGTCTGCTGTGTCCATGTGGGTTTTTTCTGGATGCTGCAATTTCCTCCGACAGTCCAAAGACGTGTGTTTGGTAAATTGGTGTGAGTGTGTGTTCCACAATGGATTGGCACTCTGTCTAATGTTGTTTGTGATTTGCCTATGCTGCTGGATATGCACCAGCTGACCCTATGAAGGAGAAAATGGATAAGAAAGTGAGTTGACAAAACAATAAACCCCTTATAAAACTTTTGTTCGAACACAACATACTGTATTATGGAATAGTGGCTTCTTGTGAAAACATAAAGTCATACTTTGTAAATGGATAGAATGTTTTAGCTCTGAGTGAGTAGTAACTGAGTTTGTATGTGCGTAGTGCTTCCTCTCTCCCACCCTCTCTCATTTCCCTAAGGGATGCAAGTCTTTGTCTCAGTTGAGTTTGGGGGCAGATGGTTCCTAGATTGGCTGTTTCAGGACATTTCCCTATTGATTTTACAGGTCTTTCTGCCAGTGAGCATTAGCTGGAGTGGGGGTTGGTGGTGGAGTAAAAGGAAAGTGTGGAGTGTGTATGATTTTTATAGTATATGGTTCCTTTTCTCTTAAACAGACATGTGCATGAAAAGATACTGTTTGCACCTGGATGACTGTAGTTAGTCAGTGTGCAGGTATTTTTATCCCGGCTGACCCACTCACCCAGAGGAAGGTCAGATGTCATCAGATGCTGGTGAGTGCAGAGGAGGAAGTGTGTGAGCAGTCGAAAGGGAGCAGGTGTCAGTGTGTGCAGGGCAGGTGTGATTGTGCATCACCTGGGCTCTGAAAGCCCTCATCCCTTACTCTGAGCTTCCCTGCTGCTAACACTCTGTCCCCCCGTGTAGGGAACAACTGGTGCCCCCTATGTCCTATCTGACCCGGAAGGTCCTTTGACCGCACATACTGAGCCATGGCTGCAGTACACACATACATTTCATCTATGCCTAGTGCAAATTTTCTTATTTTCTTATAATACTGTCAGGCATTCCTAAAGGTCAGACCGTGTTTACAGGTGTAGTATCAAATAATAAGATTGTCTTAATGGTACATTGCAGACATTAATTTTTAAAAACGCCCAATTAACGAAACTACACATTAACCTCAGTAAAATATACATTAACCTCAGTTTGTAAGGAGCTACTATCATCACCATTCTGACACATCAAATTAATAAGCAATAAAAGAGAAAATTATATGCAATTGTTCCAGAATTACAACATAGATGGTTATATATACTGCGTGACTGTACAGCTGCTACACTGGAACAAGTGAATTTCCATCGGTGGATCAATAAGTTCTTCTTATTTTATGTTAATGATTATGGAATGTATGCCAGTGAGATTAGATGAAATGTGAAGTAAATTAAGCACGGAAGCGAAGCAGCACCTATCATCTCGCTGAGTTTATGCCAGATAAGCCTGCATTGTGTGCTCTTTAATTAGCTATGTGAGTGGTTATTGTTTATTTCCCCTCATGTGGTTCGGGTGACATCATATGAATCCTGCTTTGCATGGTAAGCCATGGTAACTGATCTGTTTTTGTAAACACACATCTCTTTTGCTCCTCCCTCTTTCTCTGGTGGAACCCAGTAAGGGGGACTGAACACAGACCCTGCCAGTGCCTGGTCTGTTTATCTTCTATATCCCGTGGTCACTTGTAGAGTTAATGACTATTTCTTCTATTTTTTCACAGTTTCATTCTGCCAAGTGTCCTACCTGGTCACCCAGAATTCACACCAGTAGATCACCTCTTCCCAAACATCCACACTCCGTTTGTTCTTCAGTGCATGGCTGTTCATCATAATTAGCTTTTTAAGACCGTTCATACAGCATGCACCAGCAGATCCAAGTATGCAAGGGAGAACATGAATCTGCACACGGCACAACGATCACACACACGTTGAGTGCTGAGAGTGAGTGCAAAAAAGGTGTTAGAATGGGAATTATTTTTAGAGGTGCCAGGACCCGAATCTGGTTCCTTCTGATTCACAAATACAGTGACATAACTGGCACAAATACAGTGATATATATATATATATATATATATATATATATATATTGCTCACAAAAATTAGGGGATAT
>JAUZST010004629.1:0-41936 GCA_034779995.1 Parotocinclus haroldoi | reverse complement strand
TATATATATATGTGTGTGTGTGTATATATATATATATATATGTATATGTGTGTATATATATATATATGTATATGTGTATGTATATATATATATATATATGTGTGTATATGTGTATATATATATATATATATATATATATATATACATATACACACACACAGTATAAACCACACTTGCAAATGCATAAATGCAATTACATTAGAAAAAAGAAGACATATCAAGCATGGTTTTCAGACAAAACATTTCCCAAAACATAGATTGGTTAAAATATTAAGTCATTTGGACTTGAGGCTATTCTTGTTGTTCATCTGTAGTTATGTTATAAACTGTGCTTGTGGGTAATGTGCTAGGGACACCTGTAGGAAATTGAAACTAACTGACTACATGTACACTAAGTAATTGCAACAATGTCTAATTAACAATGCAAAAATATCTCAAGTCATCTTTTTGAAAGAAGGGCCACTCTGTTTACCAGTTTAGCCAAAATTAAACCTCCTTCCTCCACAGTTGAATATATTTAAAAAATAACTGTTCAAATACAAAGAACTTGTGAATGAAAACAGACAATATATTTAAGCAGACTAAGAAAGGCCAGTATATCTATTTTGTATTTAATATTATTATTATTATAATATAAATTATATTATATAATTAATATTATTATTATCTATTTTTTTGTATTTTGATGTTCAAAATATTTTTGCCTCGGGTGGTTAAGAGTGTATGGGGTTTATTTCGTTAAACTAAATGTTAGAGTTGGTCTGCTTGCACCGCCGTAGCTCTAGCTCCCTGAACCAGAGGAATTCAGAAACTATGAAGATGGTAAGGTAGAGCACGGACATAGATGTGACAGAGTAACAAATTCAACCCTACACTGGACCCGACTCGAAGTCGATAGACGGATGCATATGGAACACTCTAGACACAGACATGGATTGGGAGCTCCTGCCCAGTAGAACATGACAGGGTTACAGACCAGGGAGCCTCAGCATTAGGATTCTTTATTACAAAAGAAGGACTCTTGCTGGCAGGGCAAAGGGCATTCCTTGATTTAATGACAAGCATGTCCTGTTCCACCAGACAAAACATGAACAATACAGTTCATGTATACATTCTACTGGGCAGGAGTTCCTGGTTCATCTTTAGATCTAGGTTTGAGTATGGTCTGTCTGCATGTCTGATGAGTTACTCCCTGTCAGCAGTGGCATGTTGGTCTCTTGAGTTCTTTTACTGTCTATGTATGTTTTGCCTCACCAGGGGGTTCCATTATCTAAATGTATCTACATTTCTAAATAGCTTCTTGTGTCCATGATGTGGAGCAGCAGGACATGACAGTTTCAGATTTAAAAACTCCTGTAGCATGCATATTCTTGAAAATTCTCTGGACTGTGTCATACTGAATTGTACTGGTTTGTTTTTCTCTGTGTTACATCACACACAGGATTTTGTTTGAGAAATGTGTTTCCAATATACATAAGGCCACATGGTTCAAAGGTTAAAACCTGCTTACTTGACTGTGTTATATAATGCCGTGATTATTGTTTTCAAAATAGCATAACTGATATGTTGTGCTTACGTAGCTATAAACGTTTCACATGATTTTGAATATTGTGCATTCCTGCATAAATCTTGAGTACATCCTCCACCGAATCAGTTGGAGTGTTAAACTAACCCACCTCATACCCACACAGGAATTCAAACATTACCATTTCCAAGATCAAGGGACTCCCCTACATGACACCTGTTTCTTTTTTCGTCACTTCTTTATAACTTGTTGCTTTACCCTGCTCTTTGTACAGCAAACGATGACTTGCCACTCAGTGATAGCCTTTATTGTTGTGTTATTCGTCTCATAACCTTGACATGTGTGTTTTGCCTTTAGGCTGTTTGCTACTGTCTGGATCTCTGCCCACCCATGTTAATGCTAATCCCAAAAGCTACTGTGGTGCATGGAAGTTCGGAATGCTTTAGACATGTCCATACTTCTGAATAAATATGAATAATCCATTAAAATGTATATGGTTAAAAGTATATGAACCACTAGGCCTAGCAGTTTGAAAGTAAAATAAGAGTCAGCTGGGACAGTGGGATGACAATACAGAGTGAGTGGCATCTAGGTGTATTTAAAAGAGCCGTCAAAGTCTCAGCTTCACAACATGCTTGCGGAAGTGTGTCATGGGACAAACAAATACGATTTTGGGTTAAAATGGGATTAATGGGCTAAAATTCCGTTACTCCTGTGTGCTAGATGGCTTAACAGTTTTGGAACTGCTTGGAATTTGGAACTTGCAATTACAGCTGCATGATGGTCACACCAGACACTGAAAGCAAAGTTTCACATACTTTTGCCACTGATGGATACGTAACATCCAAGTATAATGTCTACTTATAGGATTTGTGTGAAAATCTCATGAGAATTTAGGTCATGTGCATAAATATAGGAAATGGGAAAGTTTTCATAAACTTAAGCGTCACTGTAGCTGTCTAAGATAAGCTACAGAATGAGACTAAACATGCTGTAAAGTGCCATCAAACGCAACAATGTCTTCACAATAATCACATAATGGACCAGCAGATCATTCGCTGCGTTCTCATACCTTTTAATTGCTCATACAAAAACCAAGCTGCAGTCATTCTGCCATTCTTTAATCTTTATCCATCCTCCAAACAGCCAAATTAGTATCGTCAAGCCGGCTGTGTGTCTCTCTTTGTGTGTGTATTGCACTTTTTGTCCATAATAGGTTAGTTTATTATTTAAGAGTTTTCTCCACAGGCTGTTGAAAGTAAGGGTCAATCATTCAGTAGCTGGTGTAATCAAACTAAATTAGTTTTCTTTTGCACTGTGCCAAACTGATGAATGTGTCAGCATTGTAGGTGATTAGTGCTTGTACTTTGTGTGCGTGTATCTGCTGTAGCATTTCTGTAGGGATGCCATATAAAAGGGACACCATATGGGACGTGCTATATGTTCTAGAAGATGTGCTGTTTAAAAAGAACACAAAAAACCCACTTTGTTTTCCCCCACATAAACCAAAGCTGGTATTCTGAGTGAAAACAGGAATGCTGTGACATCACTCTTTACGCCCCAGGAGTGTTTATTCAACCAGCCCTGGTCCTGTTTGTGTCGGGGCCCCCGAGTGTTCCCGGACTGCACTACAGCTCTGTGGTCACACAGTCTGAGTTTTATAACTCAATTTTGTAACTTGCATGTATTAGCAATGTTTATGAAAATATCCTATTGCGTCTGATGTTTTCTTAGTTTAGAGGCTGCTGTCCCTGGTGGCGTATCTTAACTGAAGTGATTTACAGTTCTATTAAAATAGTTTTAATTATTCAGCATTGCACTAAAGCACGTCAGTTATGATTTGTGGTTCTGTTTTGATATTGGTAAATGTTGAAGAATAGGGAGATTTCCAGCTGCTTTACTCATTAAATACAGTCAATTTCTCCCTCTGCTCCGCCCCCTCATTTTGGCTCAGTAAATCCGTGAACTCGCTGCTTACCAGAGCTAACCGTTTTTCTCTCTTTCTTTCTCTCCTTCTCCATCTGTCTCCATGATAGTGATGGATTCCACGGTTAGCATGTCGACACAGGTGCCTGATGAGTTTGACCGGAATGTTCCACGAATCTGTGGTGTATGTGGGGACAAAGCTACTGGCTTTCACTTCAATGCCATGACCTGTGAGGGCTGCAAGGGCTTCTTCAGGTACAGCCACAACTACACCCATATTCAACTCCTCACACTTTGAAATGATCAAATTCTTGGTTATATGGCACATCCCATAATTTTACATTGCAACTCCGAAGTTTACGCTTTATCTAAATGAGGAACAAAAGAAGAAGATTTCCAGATTACATTAAAAGCTTGGTGTTAAATTGGTGTTAAATACTGCCTTCTTACTAACGTTCCTGTAGTTTCGGGTGGGGATTAATACAGGACAGGTGTAAGTTAACCCCATCAGACTACAATCATTCTTTTATTTCTGGGTCAGAAATCAAACTGGGGATCTGTGCTGTGAGACAACAATAATATAGATTCTATATTTATACAGTACCTTTCATAAAGCAGTAGTTCAGAGTGCTTTGCAGTACAGAAAATGGCACATGTCCTTATACCACAAGTTCTGAATAACACAGTTCCCCAACCTTATTTCACGGTATTTAAATGATGACATCGAATATCACATACAATACCTTCGACATTTTCACCCCATGTAAAAAGTTAGAGAAAAATGAGAAAAAGTGAGAGAAATCTGACCTTGAAATGAAGGTAAATTTAGTCTGAAAAACGAAAGAGCACATCAAGCAATAATTGGAAAATGAAATATCCCCATATGATGATATAATGGGTGTGAGCGGGAGAGAGAGAGAGAGAGAGAGACGCTCACAAAAGTAGAATATTTTGCCGAAAAGTTAATTTTGTACATAAGTCAGGTTAATATCATGATCAGCAAAGAACTTGATAGTACAATCCTAGATCAGAAAAACTTGGCTCTGTATGGAAAATGCAAATAAAAATGTTATTTTCTACATTTACATTGTCAGTTGCATTAGAAATAACATGTTTTAACAATTAAATAAACTGTTTCAATGAGTGTAATAGCATTACTGCGGCACAGCTGAATGAAGCAAGTGAGAGAGAGGGGTTACTAAGCTCAGTGTGAATTAGTTTGGTTAAAAAGTTTGTGATTCAAGGAAGTTTGTTTTCCATCAAGTGGAATCAACTTAATTAATATCGAATTACTGTGAATTACTGTAGCTGAAGTAACTAACTGCCTCATTGAGTGTTATAAGTAGTGTTTGTATTACCATATTACATTATGACTACCCAACACTGTGTTTTTATACTAACCGTAGACATGAAAGAAAAGAAACATGAGAGCACAGTGGCTCAGTCTCCTGACAGTTAGAAGACCTTGGGATAGATCTCAGGTGGAGCAATCTGGGTCCTTTCTGTGTGAAGTGTGCACGTCTTCCTGGAGTGTCCACGTCCACCAGTTTTAGTGTACTTAACTTCTCTCCTTCTGAAACTTTACGCTATGATTATGTACAGCTTCTCAATCATAGACTCCCTGAAGCAAACGTTGCTTTGAAATTAAATGTTATTTTCTTATTTTGTGAGAGTGTTGAAGATGAAGACAGCTGCATTTTTGTCCTCTGTTTACTAGACAGCCTCTGTCTGTAAGCTTGTCTGGCATGCAGCTGAACTGTTTACTGGGACCGCTCTAGCAGGGCAGAATTGATTAATTTACAGAATAGGAGATGTCCTGGTTTTCAGATTAAACTTTGTCGATAGAGGTTTCATGACTGTGGTGAAGCTGAAGTGACTAACTGCACAACTTGCAAGGGCAACTAACATTTTTAAGCATAAAGGAACAGAGAAGCATGCATTCTGCAGCAGAAATTCATATTCAAATCAACAGCAAGATTTATCAAAATCAAGTTTCATCGATTTTTATATATATATATATAAATTTGATTGTATTTATTAATTTGCTAAATTGTATGTACTGTGTGCTATTTTTTTGTGTGTTGTGCTAGACGCAGCATGAAACGCAAAGCCAGCTTTACATGCCCTTTTAGCGGGAACTGCTCAATAACTAAAGACAACCGGCGTCATTGCCAGGCCTGCAGACTCAAACGCTGCGTGGATATTGGCATGATGAAAGAGTGTGAGTAATAACCCAGCAAACACGGCAAGACTGTAGACATTTATGCACATAGAATTTTCATGGTATTGGTGTACCCTTTTACGTTTGATTAAAGTTACATTTATACATTTATTAGACATACAGTATTTAGCCAGTTACAGATTAAAGGCCAAACAGCACACACAACCTACAGCTCAGAACTTTAACCACAGAGGTTATCATTACATGACCTTTTATTTTTGCTAATTCCTTTTTGCCTAATAGTTATTCTGACTGATGAGGAGGTACAGAGAAAAAAGGATTTGATCCAGAAGAGGAAGCGGGAAGAAGCACAGAAGGAGGCACAGAAGCCCCGGCTCACAGAGGAGCAGCGTGTGATAATCGCCACACTGGTGGAGGCACATCACAAAACCTACGATGAATCTTATTCGGATTTCTCCCGCTTCCGAGTAATAGTCCTCTCCCGCTTTGTGCTATACTGGTTGGGAATTTCCGTGGTAGTTCGTTTAATGTGTGTGTGTGTGTGTGTGTGTGTGTGTGTGTGTGTGTGTGTGTGTGTGTGTGTGTTTTGTAGCCTCCGGTGAGAGAGGGTCCTGTTACACGCAGTGCCAGTCGAGCTGCTTCATTGCACTCACTATCTGACGCTTCCTCTGACTCCTTTAGCCACTCACCTGGTAACGAACACACACATATGCACACACAATAAATAGTAAATACTATTAGAAGCTATTTAATTCTTGAGTATTAGGAAATCTTTATAGGAGACAAATACCATTTTTAACAAAACATCCCTGTGTGCTTGTGTGGAAGTGGCTGATTCCTTGGTAAGGGGAGCAGGATGCCATGTCATTCTATGCCAGTCTGTGTCAGCAAAGTGTTGAAGAATAAGAGTAATCGTTTGGGTCCCCAAGCACTTTTTCAGTAGCTGATTTTCTCCACTCTGCTTTTTAAATATGTAGAATGCTGACAAATTTGTGTACAGCAACTAGTGACAGAAATTGATCCAGACACTTTTAAAAACCAATACTAAAGACATAGTGGGGTAACTTACATTTATCAGTCATGTCTTTAATAAAATTATCAAATGATACTGTCATTGTACTAGTCCATTTAAACAGCCAACGGGATTGCATTTGTTTGTTTGGATTTCTTTTTCCCCACCAACAGGCTCCCGATAAAGGGAGAATGACGACCTACTAAACATTGGAGAAAACTTCTAAAATCGTTTCAGGAGTACTTAAAACGCCGTGCATGCATTGGGCGAACACAAGCTCCTGCAAAAACTGTGTAAAAGATAGACAAGTGATTTTGCTGCAACCATTTGGAGAAAAGTTAAGTCTATGAGTGAAATATGTGATACAAGTTGTACCATTCAGAAAGCAGTGTATTGAATTAATTATAGATGCACTGAAATGATGCCGCTCACAAAAAGTAGGGGTTATTTCGAAATGAAATATCAGAGATTAAATATTAAATAGCAGAGGATGTCATTAAGGAAAGTAGAAGGAAACAGGCTCGTTGTAGAGCTGAGTCAGGGGTGTGGGAGAGCATGAGAATGTCTATGTTGGAGTAGAAATCAGACAGACCTAAAATCAAAGGTCGCCATTAACAAAATGTAATGGTAAGAAAGCCACTCCTCTGCGATGGTCAAGAAATGTTGATGCTGAAGAATCATTTAAGTCTGTAAGGTTCGCTTTTTGACGCATTGTGTCCCAACTTTCAGTTTTGGCCTAGCCTGTTCGGTGCATGACTAGTATTATCGTATGCAAATCGCTGGAAGGATTCGTTATCCCGCTCTGTGAGAGTTCAATATCAACCCCCTAAGAGGCTTGAATGGTCACAGAATTTAGGAAAGGTTTAAAATTGTCTAATGGGCGGCACGGTGGTCCAGTGGTTAACACTGTCGCCTCATAGCTCCAAGATCTCCGGATCGATCCTGACCCTTGGCTGCACCTATGTGAAATTTTTATGTCGTCGGGTGGGTGCACTTCAGTTACTTTGCTTTTTACTACATTCCAAAGACATGCGTGTTAATTGTTGTGTCCAGAATGTCCTTAGTGTGTGAGAATGTTCCTGTCTTGCAACCCGTGTCATCCGTTAAACACAGGCATTCCCCCTTGACCCTGACCAGGATTAAGCGGATAATACAATAATTGAACGAATAAAAGAGATTCTCTACAGATTAAGAACTAACAAGGTAATTAAGTTCTGAGGTGTTTAATTAAAATTTATGTCACAAAGAGCTGCCCAGTATTTTATGTTTTTAACATTGTTCATTAAATTGTTTTCAAGTTTGCTCCCTCCAGAGGTTGTTAATAATCTCATTTGACCTAGGGTCCCAATATTTTGCTTAGAACTGTGTTTTAAAAATATATTTTCTCAGTTACATGCGTGTAGTATCGGTATCTTCTATAAATATCCATAAATCTTCCTTAAAAAATAACAGATTATAAAGTACCGTCAGTTTCACAGCAATGTTTTGGTGTACAGTTTGATCACAGTGTCTTCTTCAGTGCTTCGCCATGAACGTTTACACAGATCTGTGAGCTAATTTTGTATGTGCATTGATCTGTTTGTCCATCAGGAACACTAATCTCTCTTCTGTCTTTCTCTCTGTCTTTGTCTTTACAGAGTCAGGTGACAGTAAAATGAATTTCAGTAACATGCTGATGATGTTCCAGGAGCAGGGTTCGAGTCCTGAGTCTCAGGAGGATGATGGCTCTCGCTTGTCTATGCTGCCTCACTTGGCTGACCTGGTCAGCTACAGCATCCAGAAGGTCATTGGCTTTGCCAAGATGATTCCTGGATTCAGGTAGAGCTATGTATAGAATCATGTTATACTGCAGAAAATTGTTTTTTTCTGTTAAGCAGTGTTGTTTAATGGTCATTTCTTGTCACCTGCTGACAAGGTAGCTCAGTTTCCAGTGTCTTCATAAAAGCCAGTTTCATGTTTAGATTTTTTTCCAGAACATTTGCTTATTCCTAAATGATTGGTCATCAAGTTGTTTTTAATGATTTACTTACTTTTAAACATAATTGCAAGGATTTAAGAAATTATTCTCTCCTCGTTGAGGAAAACTAATGGAGGGTAAATTAAAATAGCATAAAATGATGACTTTCTTAAATGAAGATATTCTCAGTGTTTTAAGAGGATGCATTATTCATTCTGAACACTGACGGGATCGATTTTAATGCTTCATTAGTTAATAATACAGAAATCCTGCAGGGAAAAGTCATAGCGAGAGTGACATTGTCACACAGAACATACTATTTTTTTGTGTTTAGTTTGTTTCCTCTTGTTTATGTGGATTTGCTTGGGCTTCTCTTATGTTCTCTGACTTTCCAAAAACATGCCAGTAGGGGCAGTGGTTTACTCTTTAGGGTTTATTCCTAAGAACCATAGCAGGATAAAAGGATTACTGAAAGCCAGTGAAAGAGGGAATGTTGTCATAGTAGCAAGAAAAGGAGGGAAAAGCATTTTATGCACACAATCTCACTCTTCATCTGACTCTTACTGCCATGTGGATTGCATTACAGTGAACATGGCAACAGTTACAGAAATGCGTGTGTTTTTTATCACAGAGAGTTAACTGCGGAGGATCAGATAGCTTTGCTGAAGTCCAGTGCAATTGAGGTGATCATGCTGAGGTCCAACCAGTCCTTTAGTCTGGAGGACATGAGCTGGAGCTGTGGAGGACCCGAGTTCAAGTACTGCATCAATGATGTCACTAAAGGTAAATAAACACACATATCCATGGGGATTTTCCATTTGAGACATACAATTCAGCGAAACCACCCCTTAACTACCCTAGAATTAGGCGTTGTGAATGAGTCAATCAGATGTGGCATTCTTTCAAACTCTGCCAAATGCCTACAAGCATCCACATTCAAAGCTCTAAGTCAATCAAGGACATACAGCAACGCAATACAAATGCATTGACGACAATTGTAATGTAAGCCACATGACGTTAGTTTAAATTTTGTCTTGTTTATGGGACTGTCCTGATGAAATAACCCTTTGCGGCTGTGTGTGCAGCTGGACACACCCTGGAGCTTCTGGAACCACTGGTGAAGTTCCAGGTCGGCCTGAAGAAACTGAATCTGAATGAGGAGGAGCATGTGCTACTTATGGCAATCTGCCTGCTCTCACCTGGTGCGTCGGCGTGTGCATTCTGTGGAGGTGTAATCAAACTGAATCAAAATGACCACAATGTCATAACCCTCTGCCTTGACCTTTGTCTGATTTTCTAAGTCGGAGAACGATAAGATGACCTTGGCCAAAACTAAAGACAAAAACTGTATGGTTGAGTCTGTGTGCGTTTGTGTGTATCTCGTTTTCCTATACATGTGAAGACCAGATGTCCTCTTAATGATAGGAAAGCCTACGACTTTTTAAATTGTTTTAGTGGTGCCGGTGTCGGGTTGTTGTGGGGTTTTTTTGTTGTTTGTTATAAAAACTGCAACTTTGGTTAGAAAAATCAAGAAAGCCAAAATATCTCTATTATGCTGCTGAGGTCAAGGTTATGGTCTAGAATTAATTAGCCACAGTAATTATGTCAATGGAAAGTTCCCACAAGGACAATGAGATTAAGAGAGTATCAGTATATATTTTGGCAGCTGATTTTAATTAAGTTAAATCCTTAAGCTTTCGACTTACAATTATATAAACTTTAGGGACATTTTAGATTAATTTCGGTCGTTTAATCATAATTAGTTTTAGTTTAGTTTTACAATGAAAACTAAAATGATACAAGTCTTGTTTTGGTCATTTAAATTTCAAAAATATTTAGATGAACTTAAATCATACGTGTTTAAAGGTTTTACTGTTTTAGAGGTATTTCTTTCATAAACAACAGCTTAAAAGATATTACATGTAATAACATTGAAAATTATGGTAGCATTTTGCACATTTTGCATCTGTTTAATATAAGCATGCAGAATTTTACTGAGATGACAGTTTGTCTAATCAAGCAGTGCAGTGTGTACATATGATATGATTTCACTGTGATTTAACAGTGTTTTGTTTATAACTAGTGCAAATCCAGTTGATTAAATGTTTACAAGAACAACAAGATATTTAACAAAGAGGATACATGCTGCCATTGTTTAATCTGCTTATTCAAAAACAATATCAATACAGATAATGTTTCTTTACTTGCATTTAGAGTTGCAGTACCAAAGGTGAAACAAGTTGTACAAATGTAGGGCATGTGAGCTAACAGTGCTGAGCTGGACATATGGCATGTCAACATTAAGCAATGCTATAAAAGCCATACATAAAAAGGTGACGATTGTAAACGTAACTGGCTAGTAAGCTGACATCAGTTTACCATTAATGTTGACTGTAATAATAGTATGGTATGCCGCTATAGCTCTATTACTATAAATACTGCTCTCGTTCTAAAATTGCATGTAGCTGGAACAGCATTTTCTTTCACTGACTCTACGAACATTTTTCTTTCTTTTATTAAAAAAGATTTTCTGTAAAGACTTTCTTTATATAGCTGTCCCCTCAAAATAACTCGACACATAGCCATTAATGTCTAAACCGCTGGTGAAAAAAGTGAGTACAGTGTTCCCTCGTTTATGATGAGGGTTACGTTCCAGGACCACCTGCAGTAAACGAAAATCCATGAAGTAGGGAACCTATGTTTATTTAAGTATTTATACACTATTTTAGCCGTAGAGCTTGCAGAATGTTTGGGTGGCATCGTAGGGCTTGAATTAATTCAGTCTATAATGAAATTTTCACAAACAGCGAACACAACACTGCAGATAAAAACTTATGTCGGCAAGTAGTGACTCAGGCGTGCAATTCTCTAGTCTTACTTCTCGTTTTTGGTGAGTATTCATGAGTAAATACGCTATTGTAGTGTTTTTAACTGATGAATAATCAAGCAACACGCTTAAGTAATCGAACGATATCTTTAAGTAGCACGCCATACATCACTCTCGTATCACGTATGCTCCGTCCGTACCGAGCTTACAGCAACGTCATATCCTACACACAGCTACTTACTGTAAATTGTAATATTTTATGGTTCATAACATTCCTTTATTGTTACAATTAATATTTTTAAATATATTTTTATACATTTTGGGATTTTTTTAATGTAAAAGTTTTGCAAAAACCAGCAAAACAGCAAAAATCCACATTATTTTTTTCATTAATATTTTTTGAAAACCCGTGATGCACCGAGTCCACAAAAGGTGACCCGCGAAGTGGCGAGGGAACACTGTACACCCCCAAGTGAAAATGGCCAAATTGTGCCCAAAGTGTCAATATTTTTTGTGGCCACCTTTATTTTCCAGTACTGACATGTCACATTACTTGTTAGCATCCATTGTTCAATTAATGACGTGTAGCTCCCCACAGGTGACAGTACTCATGCAGCCCCAAGCCATGACATTCCAAACCCATTCACACCTGAGAACATGATACTTCGGAGGAAGAAATGGCTTCTTTTTACAATTCAAACCATTTTCACTTTGGGATGTACTCACTTTTTTTGCCAGCTGTTTAAACATTAATGGCTCCTCAAAGCTGTATTATACACTCTGCAGAGTGTAGAGTACTATTTGGGACTGGGCTATGGTAACCTAAAGGAGAACGCAAACGCTAGTACTGGAAGTGCAGCGACATTATCATTTTTCTTTTCTTCGTTCAAGATTTAGTGTACTTCATTTAGTCGTATTTCTAATTAGCAGGTATTACATTTGTAGTGGGACTGCAGTAGCCTAGTGGTTAAGGTACTGGATTTTGGACCTAATGGTCCAGGGTTCAAATCCCACCTCTGCCAAATTGCCACAGTTGAGTCCTTAAGCTTTGGAATGTACTCTTAATCCAAGTTTGATTTAATTGTATAAGTCTCTCTGTCGTGACAAATGGGTCATCAGTTTTCAGTAAAGAAATTAACACTTTGTGTGGGAATGTGTGTGTGTGTGTGCGCGTGTGTGTGTGTGTTGCAGACCGCCCTGGTGTACAGGATCATGAGCGTGTCGAGACTCTACAGGAGCGTCTTTCTGAGGTTCTTCAGGCATACATCCGCGTGCACCACCGTGGGCGCCTGCATTACGCAAAGATGATCCAGAAGCTGGCCGAGCTGCGCAGTCTGAGCGAGGAGCACTCAAAGCAGTACCGCATGCTATCGTTTCAGCCCGAACACAGCACCCAGCTCACACCTCTGGTGCTCGAAGTGTTCGGCAGTCAAGTCACCTAGCGCCAGGTCGCCGGATTTGTAAGGGCAGCGGGGAAATGAATGAATGTACAGTCACCCTGCCTTGGGAGTGATGTCTTTGCCTGTGTGCGTGTCTGTCTGTGTGCGCGCGCGCACGATATCATTCATACAGTGGTTTATTGAGTGGTGGATGTGTGCATGTGTTTGTTTGTCATGGCATATTGACAATAATGGGACGCCAACGCAATCTGTGGCGCTAATTACCATTGACTTTATTTCATAAACACTACCCGACAGTATTACACTGCAAGTGTACCTAAGGTATTTGTGTGAGTGCTTGTATGCATGTGTATGTGTGTTAGACATGTATAGCTCTGCTTTATCCCCAAAGTGCTGTCCACTACTGCCCTCTTTTTACCATCTACTTTTAAAGATTTTCCAGAGCACCTGGATTTAACTAAACTCCTCACAGCACCGTGACCCCGTGAGCCTAGCCACCGAACCACTCGCACGGCACGCCCTAACCCTGCCCCAAAAGCTCTGCTTCTCTGACTGTTTTTTCTTCTTATGCACCTTGTAGTGACTAAGCAATTTACTTAGGTCTGTGTGGAGTGGCCAGTGCTTCAGCAGCATTCAAGTGTATATATGACTATATTCTACAGCTCTATATACTTGAAATCTATGCGTATATTCTTCACTTCTTTCCTGAGATTTGTATATAAAAACAAATTCCTATGTAAGCGGAATATTGCTGACTGGATTGGACAGGGGCTAAAAAATGCACATAACCAGAAGCTGATTGCTGTGTAACCTCATGGTTTGGACTTGTTTTGGCTGGGGGTGATGAGCTCCAACTGTACTTTCTAGCAGTGTTCTAGGTACAGTGACTTGTTCAGCATTGCAGATAAATCTACCTACCTTTGCCATCTTTTTGCAATATTATTAGGTGATTAGTTGGATGATCTTCCCATGTTCATTTAGTCATTTTAATTTTTACTCCTTGTTGTGAAATCTTCCATCACACATGCCTACGTCATTGTTTTACGTAGGGTAGGTTTCCCGTAATACGTGCAAGGATAGCTTTTTTTTTTTTTGTGGGTGTCCTGTTCTCGTTCTAAGAAAATGTCCCTCTGCTCAGCAGCTTCCATGTCCCAGCGAGGCTGTTCCTCAATAGGCTGATTTCATCCACTCTTTATGCTCAGACTGTTTTCCTGATCTCTGGTAGATTTGCCACTTTAACTTGCTGCTCGAATTTCCCATAAATGCTTATCCTGAGTATGTATGTTTTATAATATCAGTATTCATGAACTAGTTCCATAGCAGCTCCTTTTTTGCAGAATTATAAAGCTGCCGGAATTGCTTGTAGGTTAATGCAGATGCTCTTTTTTAATCGTAATGTATGAAAATTGGGTCTTGTTGGGGTGTAATGACCCCACATTAGGCACCACACAGCTTTTGTAACACTGAGGTATAGCGCTCACAGATTGATACTAAACATAGGAAAGTGTTGCTTATAAGCTTGTAAACATATGCCCTTCACCATGCTGTCGTCTATGCAGAACACAAGCACCTTTGCCAAGGCTTCGGTCCTTTACATCTGGTCATGTTGTGTTGTTCAAAGAAATGTTATGAAGTGTACTTCTGGGCATCCTGCTGTGTGTCTGGGCTGCTGGTTAGTGGAGGACAGCTGGTCTTGTGGTGTTGATCAGAGAGCTCCAGCACTTGCACACTGCACTGGTTTCTCCTGTGCCTAGAAGGAGAAGTGTGTGGTCAGTGCAGTGATGGCAGACCTAAGCTGCTTGGTCTAGGCTCAGGGTCAATGGTGGAATGTTTTTATGTGATTTGTCGTCATAGCTGATATAGAGTAATGCTTTTTAGCAATGAGCTCAGTGTTTTATTGTGGATGGGTTAGCCAAATAGGAGAACGAAAGTACCTGGAAACTAAACCTTGTTTAGTGTGAGTGTGAGTGTGTGTGTGTGCGCACGTGCTTGTCCGTGTGCGCGTCCGTGTGGATGTAGGGGTTGATAGAAAGCATATAAAGATACTTTTTTTAACCTCACGGGAACATTTTGGAAATGAATTATTTTTAACAGAAAGACAAAAACTTTTAAACAAAAACAAAGGGCCAAAATATTTGTTTTAGGTTGCTGAAGTTAAGGTTAAGTGTAGAATGAATTTGTTGCATTGTGTCAAAGTGGTCACAATGATTAAAAAACACATTTGGATGTGTTTGTGTGCGTGTGTGTGTTTGTGTGCGTGCGTGTGTGTATTTGGGGGGGGGGGGGGTTTGCCTTGTGTTTAACATGTCAGAACTGTAGTCTCTTTTCACTATGTATATTGATAGTTGCGTCTGGACATACCCATTCTCAGCATAGTATGCGTGGGAGTAAATGTGTATGGAGTAGAGAATGAGATGAATCCCAGTGCAGTTCTTCTGCATAATGTCATGGCACTTCTGATTCAGATATATCCCTGAAAGTTATTTTTAAACATTAAGCTTTTATATATTGTTGTTTATTTATTTTCCCCTTATTTTAGTCCCAGTTTAACTCTAGGCCCAGCTCATGACAGAGTAATAAACCCATTTTGGGACGCTTTCCCCTCATCACTAACTCATGGCACAACAATGGTACAGACTACTGGCCATACTGCACCACTGCAAAACGCCATGCACTCAGCTGTGCTATGTAAGTGTGTCGATTGGTGTGTCATGTTTCGATTCTTTTTAGGCATCTTTTCTTTGACTGTTATCGTGCCGTTGTTTCACTGTTAGTCACTTTGCATGACTTGCAAAACACGGATACAGATTACATGTAGTCACTACCATCTATGAGTTTCCTTTTAACCAGAAGACTTCATGTTGAACTGCTAAAACCGGGTATTACAGCAATCTTTAGTTGGCATGTTCAGTTGTCTCTTTGACATCATTACTTAACTGGTAAACTGACCGAACTCAGCAGATTTAGCATTAATGAACTGGAACAAAAATGCCTAACATTCTTAACATGATCTTTGCTTTCCAGCAAAGGATCCAAATTCCATTTACCTGCTATTATTAAGCAACCCAGGCTTTTTCAGCTTGCATAACCTTCCCCTAAAAATTATTGGGTTTATTAATATATTAATAGTGAAATAATCACAGTGAAAGCTGACTCAAGCAATGGTACACACCCTAATAATTTTTTTTTTTTTTTTTTTTTTTCCCTCCCTACTGAACATGCACAGTGTTTGACTCATGCAAGAGTGGTTGTGGTCATTTTTAATTTTCCCACCTACTTGTATTTTTATATCGTGATTTGGGGTGGCACAGTGAGTAGCGTGGTCGCCTCACAGCTGCATAGTCCCAAAGTTCAATCTCGGACCCGGCATTTGCATGTTTGCATGTTCACCTTGTGTCCACTTGGGTTTACTCTAGGTGCGCTGGGTTTCCTCGCACAGTCAAAGATATTCATTAGCTTAACCCATTAACTGCCGTTTTTTTTTTTTTTTTTTTTTTTTAACTTTATTTCTGTCCGCCTACATAACATCCCATCCTATACCATCAGTAGGTGAGTTAAAGTACCCGATCCCCAAATGGGATCATGGTTTTTAATGGGTTGACCGATTTACTCTAAATTGGCCTGGTGTGAGTGTGTATGACTAGTTTTGAAGTAGCCTGGTGCTTGATTAAGCAATTATTCCTGGCGTAAATAGCCACTGATGCTGATGCATCCTTAAATAAGCAAACAGTCAAACGTGATTGACTTTACAGACAATTGTGAAACCATGAGAATACTGTCAAGCTGTAGCATACCTAAAAGACAACATAAAAAAGACACATAGCACAGCTGAGACCTAAACCTGAATGCCCACCACTGGTGCAGCTCTGTACTCCGAACTGCCACCCCCAACCTTACGACATTCATCTGTAGTCTGATATGTATTTTAGGCACCGAATGGCAGGTGTGTGTGTTTTATGCATGTGCTCATTTTTTTGTGTGTGCGTGTGCGTGTGCATGGGTGACACTGTGTGTCTGTAGATCATGCAGTGAGCTAGATATATGGTGGGATTAGGTGTAACCCAGGTTAAGGAAAGCTTCTATTTTCTTTCTCTGTCTGTCATGTTATCGTCTAAAGCTGCTCATTTCTAGACAGTTTGTTTTCACTCGACTTCAAACTGGACAAACGATGACCAGACAGTATTCACAATGACTGGTTAAATCAGTTCTATTGTCTCGTGCTGATTTTATGTTGATGCTGAAAATTACTGCTACACCAGCATCTACTTGTGCCACACAAACGCAAACCTACATGATAACGGCAACAGGCTCAACAATAACAGGCTCCGCATGATAACGACAATGATGTTAGCATTGATGATAATGTTCATAATGATAGAAAAACGGATTATTTTGGTGTTTTTTTTTTTTTTTTTTTTTTTGAGTCCAAAGTGTAACCATAACAAACTACCTCACTGGGCTTCAGACGCATTTAATTTTGTATTTTTTATGATTCATGTTTGTATTTATTGCCATGCAGTGGCTCACATGGACCACACAGTACCTCAGACGTTATGTATTTCCAGCACCGCAACAGACTAGCCTTAACATAATGGCTTTTATTATCCTTGTGTACAGTGTTTTTTGTTTTCTTTTGTTTTTCATTTCCAGCATTCTCTCCTAGCACAGTGTCCACACACAGACGCACACCGAGTGCGTTTACATGCACAGATTTCTGCAGTAGTTCAAGCAGCCATGTAAACAGAGTAGGTGTGGTATTTCAGAAATTGATTTAAGAACTATTGGCATTAATACAGGGTTATTCAACATGTCTACTGGTTATCATACATGAGTAGCTTACGCCAAAGCTACATTCCAAACCACATACTTTAATGTTAAAAAAAAACCCATATAAAATATACTGCTCACAGAAATTAGAGGATAGTTCATTTTGAAATATCCCCAATAAAATCTCCTCTAATTGTTGTGAACAGTGTAGCCACCAGTAGTGCAGTAATGACATTACTGAAGATGTATGATAATTGGAAAATATATGTTTATCTAGTAAATAGGGGTGTGATTATACACTGCACACAATTTTAACGGTTAGGTCTATTAAATGTATACCGCTCACAAAAATTAGGGGATATTTCGAAATGAAAACTCACAAATTATTGTGAGCAGTGTAGTAAAGGGTAGCCAAACATTTATCACTACTCTGGTACTCTGGCAATAAATGGCCTCTTTGATTTAATACCTAATGCTACAAAGTCAAACTTGCAGTTGTACTACTGTAAGAAATGTGCTTGACTGGACTCTGAATTTACCAAATGACCGAACGCATTTATACCAATAGATAGAATGCTGCCAGAATCATTTTTTTGTCTTTCCTTTTTTTTTTCTGTTAACCGAATGTTCTGTACATGTAAATGTACTCATTGACTCAAACACACAAAGGAGAGAAAGCTGTTGTAGGCATGGTCACTCCTGTGACTGAGTGTTAGTAGCTGCTGGGGTTAGTTGGCCCTCCTCAGGCCCTACCCCATCTCAGATCTGACTCTTAAGTTGGATGTTGCTGCTCCACACACAGAAACTTTTACAAAAACAAACATAATCACCTCATGAAACGCAATCATTTCCTCTTTTAACAGTGATGTTGTCATCAAAAGTTGATGCAGTTTGCTCCATAAAATGCAGAGTACTAAGCATAGAGGACTTTCACTTATTTATTTACATATCAACCTAACAACCTCAAGATAGTTTCAATAGTATTTTTGTACTGGACATGCATATACACACACATACACTCGTACAAAGCTGCTAAAGTGTCAGTGCCTCAGGATATGTAACGTTAAAACTTTGATTGATGACACTTTTGCTATTAAAAGGGAAAAACTGACTCATTATTTGTGTTCTTCTGTCAGTTAACCCTGGCGGGCTTCCGTATGGACGCTGTGTCTGTTCACCAGTTGTATGGCTTCACAAAAGAACCTCAGTTTATAAATAAAATAACTAAGAATTGTAATAAAGCAATTGATAGGTTGTCATTCCCCTTTTCCTTCACATTAGGTATTGATTTCCTTTAATGTTTGTCTAATGTATTGCAAATCTACCAATAAATAACAGTGTATAAGATGACAGGTTGCAGTTGGATTATTTCTGTGGCAATATCAGATACCTGATGAGATGTTAGGGTGACCTATCCGGACCTAATGAGACAGGGTACAAGGCATTTAATCATTCTAGGCAAGGAGCCAGTCTGTTTCAGGGCACACAAACAAACAAGTTGTAATTCTCCTTTACATTGTACGAGATCATTAAATGATTCAAGGACTCTGGAGAAATTTCAGTCGACACAGGGCAAGGGCAAAGCCTAAACTGAATACCTGTGCTTTCTGATCCCTCAGACTGCACTGCTTCCAGGACTGTCATCAACAGCTGATATAACGACCTGGGTAAGGAATTACTGTGGTAAGCCTTTGTCAGTGTGGATTTACAAATGCCACATTTGTGTTGTGGTCAGACAAAAGGACCATCCAGTCTAACAAGGGTTTGCCATGTCAGTGCCCTTAGCAAAGGTAATTGTGTGATTGGTCCATTAATGCAACAGAAGATCTTAGAGCAACCTATGCTGTATGTAAGACTACACGTTTTCCAGGGATGCCCATGCATTTTTCAACAAAACGAAAGGTGAGACTGAAATATCCCTTCTGTTATTTCTTTGCGAAATATGACTTATAAATTTCAATCAATTCAAATCAATTTTCGAAACCATTTGTTGACAAACTGGGGATCCTCTGTCTAACTTTGCGCCTTATTAAGATTCAGCCTTTTGCGGATACTGCGTTTGTACCAATTCATGATTACTATTACCTATTGCCATCACCTGGTAATAATCACATCATTATTCTTTGCTGTGTTTACCTCATTGCATTACTCATTACATGTTCTACAGATGTTTCCGCCACATGGTAAACAGCTGCCATGCAGGATGAACTTGGTCGCAGTACTTAGGTAAGCCCTACTGTCCAAAAGTACGTTTACAGGTATGATAGGCTCTGTCAAGAAAACATTCCCTGTCCTATTACTCAACTTCCACCAGCCTGAACTTTTAACGCTTGACAGGAACCATTAATCGATTCATGTAGCTTGTGCCAGATTCGGATTTTCCCATCAGCATGTTGCAACAAAAAACCTGGATCCATTTGACCAGATGCTATTTCTCTACTGCTCACTGATCCACTTTTTGTCCCACAGGAGCCATGCTTTTCTGTTTCCCCTCAAACAGCAATGGCACTCTTGTTCCTGCCTGCTTCTGGAACTGGTTCTGCCATTCTAGTCCATCCGTGTAAGAACTTGTTGAAGCACCAACATTGTATTCAGTTGTAGTTGCTTGACTGTTCACCTGTGTACCTGTTTATCAGAACAATTTCTGATTACTTCCTTTAATCCTTTTTATCACAGAATCCCCTTTCGCTGTATTTTTTATTTTTTGCTTGATCACAGCTTTGCATGTGAAAACTTCATGAGGTTTTGAAACACTGACCTGGTTAGACTTGCACCGATGACTATGCCTAATTCAAAGTCGCTCAGATCACTCAGTTTCGCCATTCTAATTTGGTGTCACACTGAAACTACAGGGAATCTCCAATCATGAAGGGAAGCTGTGTAAGTGATAAGTGATCACTCAGCGTAACAGCAAGTACAGGTGATACTCAGGAAACCTGTTTCTAACCTTTAAATGAAACACTAACGAGCCTTTTTATCAAACGCAAATTAAGCTTAGTAAAATGTTTTATTATAAACTGTAGAAATCCTCTTACCTGATTGGCCTTTAGCTGCTGCCTTTAAAAAGAAAGTTTTGTATAACTGTCTACAAGTAGAAGAGTAATACTGAGGTAACTAATATTATCAATCAACCTGATCAACTATTAACTTATTATAATCATGTATCTGTGAAATATGCAGCCATCCAGCTATGTCCGATCTAAATTTTAAAGTGGATTTTTCTGAAGGCAAATTTTGCATTCATCAATCAAGTTTCCTCTGCTAATGTCATGAGTTATACACTAGATAAGTTCATCCATAAGTTTGCACATTTTGAGTAATTAATGTTTGTAACAGACAATCAAATAACGTATTTTCTTACATTTTTTTAGCTGAAATTACTCTGCCTTCAGGATCATCCTACATCCCTAAATACTACCGATCTGCTTTGTGACTTTATTTCCAACGTATACTTGTAAACATCACCTGTCTACTTATACTTACATACCTACCTACTTTACATACTTTACTTTTTTACTTCTTACTCACTTACCTAACAATCGACATGACGTGGACAGGACTAAATCAGTCCATACTTGGTTGCACAACCTTTTGACAACAATGACTGCCAACAACCGTTGTTGTTTTAGTATATGTAACTTTAGTCATAGTTTAGACACTCTATTTTATGCCTTTTTAAAGTAATGGAGTCTTCATTGGCCTTGGCCCATGACAGCCCTACTTTGTTCAGTGTGCGGCATATGGTACGAGTGAAGCCATCACTCACAGCCACACTTTTTTTTAAACCAACTTTCGCAAAGTTTTAGCATCAATTTTCCTCTTTCGACCACATTCTGGAAGGTTTTTGATTCTTCAATGAGTAACAAACTTCTTGATAACAATTTGAAAAGCTGGTCTGCTCAGAGAGCTCTGTTGTCTTGTCTTTTTTTATTTTTGAACAAGGAGCAGGGAATAAAACTGGCCTTCTTAAGCATCAAATCTATCATTCATAGGATAATCAAAATCATGTCATCACTGACAAGGAATATTTTCTGTATCAAACATAAGTTTTTATATATAGCGAGTTTAACAATTTGTACTTGCTTATATTTAGAATCTCGCTTGCTTTCTGACATCTGCTCTTTGTTTCTGAGAGTCAGACGTAGAGCGAAGTCTGCACCTGGATTGTGACTTTTTTAGTCTCTGTGTTTCCACACAGTATATGTAGAATGAAATAATTAAATAATTAAAGTGTGAATTATTTACTTTAATTACAAGATAATTATTCTATTGGGTGAACATTACAAATAATCATAGCTACTTCTAATATACTGTACTCACTTTCTAGGGACCATAAATAATGGTACCAATTATGATGTTACAAAATGCCTTTGCAATCAACGACTGTCTAAAATCAGATGCAGTGAATAACTGGGTATTCTCACTGGTCATGTCGTTAACTAGTCACTTCTGGCCTGTTTTGGCATGTTGTAACTAAAAGTTCACATCAGGTGATTCATTTTGATGGTCAAAAAAATTCAATTTTTCAGCCCGTTAGGTGCTTTAGATTCACAGAGGCATTTGTGTGAATCCATATAAGTCAAATGCTCGTGTACCCTTCAGCACTCATCTCCTGCTTGTAGGTCCATTTACAAAAATCAATAAAGACAAATGAACCAGTTCCCTAGTATCTATAAATTCCCATGGCAGTGTTTCAGTAACTGTGGTGCTATGTTTTGAATATGAGCAGTTTTGTGAAGTTTTTATCAAACCATAAGTAACTTTAACTGGAGGCCAATGGAGGCACTATCCCTTCATGTTCCCTATTGCCCTTTAGGACTATGTAAACCACTATAATTCCTATACTGTTCGATATGGAAACCCACAGACAAAACCAGAATAATTTGTCAGTGTCCAATCCCTGTAGTGTTTAAGTTTATGTATATACTCTATGGGATGATTGTTGTGCTAGTCACTACAAAGAACCGCATATCTGCACTGGCACACTACCTGATATCTAATCTAATGTACGTTTCAGACATTTTCTCATGTGATTTTATTTTCTGTGAAAGAATGCCGTTATGGCGTTATAAAAGAATAAGCCAAACAGATTTAATCGAGGTTTACAGTTGTTTAGCAGATGATATGTTTCTCTTATCTTTGTCAGACACAAAACTTTAGATTGTTACAAAATAAATTAATAACTGTTACATGTGCTACATGCACATTTCTGGAAATGATCAGGAAACCACCAGCTTAAAATGGCGTGTCCTAGATCCAAAACAGGTTATTTGTACCAACCCGTGTTTTTTAAATAACATCATTAACATCATTTAACATCATTCTGTTACTACTTGATTAGTAGTATAGTATCCTAGCCTCTTGTTATATTTTAGGAGTAAGGGGACTTTATACATTATACCCTATACGCTGATGTCTCTATACTCTTCTTATTCTTAAGTAGGTATTGCTGGCCTTAAGTACATAGTAAATTATTTCTGTTGAAGCACAATAGCACATTTTAAGGTTAAAATCTCTAATCTTAATCCATAATATGAACTCCCAACATCTTCCAGGTCCTAAGGTTATCGTAGATGCTCTACATCAGCTCACCCCATAGATTTTTTTTTTTATTGTGGGGTTTAGGTAAGGCTACATTTTAGAAGTTTTTAACCAGTGAAGGTCAAAGACTGCTGACTGTCATACATTTGCCTACAAATTCACCTGACCAAAACTCCATCAAGCGTTTATAAGGATACTTTTTGGGGGCATTCAGTAACATCCAAATCAATATGCCATTGTGATGACCAAATGTCAAGGATAGAAATGTTTTGCTGGGATTTCTATTCAAATCTGCAAGGCAAAAGAGCAGAAAAAAACATCAAGTTAAGTTAGACATACAAGGCATGTAAATGCAGGTGCAGAATTAATTAATTTATAGCAATTATATTATTAGCAATTATATTATGTCAATGGAAAGTATTCATTATTATAAAAAATACACACTTATGTACATATATACTGCCCACAAAATGAGGGGATAAGCAATTAAAAAGAAGCATTTGATTTTATTTCATTATATAAGATCACCAGAAAAGGAAATGAAACGTCGAAGAAAGTTGTTCAATTACACACAGGAGATGCAAACTCAATTATATGATTGAGCAGCAAGAGACACATACATGGGGGTGAACAGAAGCATGTTAAGAAGGTTCCAGCATTCATAAGATCACGCTGAATCTACTACTATCAATTACTAGTATCAATTACTGTATATTGCAGTGAGAGGAATATAACGTGCTAAAGGAAAATCTTGCAGAGTCTTGCAGTGAGGTCTGAGGTCATGTTTACTGGAATTAGACCCCCCTCATGTAGGTTTTGCGGCTTGTGTAGAAGCTGTTTATTTGAGCATGTATGAAAGTGGGTCAGCGTGTAGGTACTGTGTAAAAACGTCAAATTACCTTGAGCCCGTTTGGGAATCCAGCAGGCACCTGTAATGTGTGAGAGAGAGGGAGGGCACTTTGTTGTGTATTTAAACTAATCTCTCACCTTAGTGAATACTACACAACCTACACCTATTTGACACTCACTGACAAGACAGAATAACGAGTAATGGTGGTAAGAAATATTTTAATTATTCAATTTAGAGTACAATATCAAGCAAATCTCTGTTGTTCAAAATGCTGGCGTTTGCTTGCTCTGCTGCTGAAATGTTAGTTATGAAAATAGTAATAACTGTAGTTGCGTGTGAGCTTGGCTGCTGCTATTCTATTAGATCTCTCGATGTAGGCGGCAGAAGTACACACATTCTGTGCAAGTATAAAAACTGATCAAAAAAAATGCTTGAGTTATGTGTGATTTCAATATTTTTTACTCAAATATAAAAGTACCTGCTCGCTAGCTTATACATTATTATTGATATTTTATATAAATCAACCTATCTATCTAATATAAGTATATAAGTATATTTATTAAATGACACGGTATGATTTCATGTTAAGGAAATGGTTTTAGCACACAAATGTCCTCATTATATCACAAGCACTCCAGCTGATTTGTTCTTTATGCCCTTAAACACTGGCATAAGCTTGCTTGCTTTAAGTTTTTATACTGTCTTTCTGAATGCCGATACACTTTCAAGATTTCCTTTATCCCATTAAAGAAATGCTTGATAATGAGTTCTTGTACTCCATAATCCAGAAGCCTAAAGAAAACGACAGACAGAGTTATGTCATTTTCTGCAAAGCATTCTCTCACAATAATGGATTATGATTACTATAATGACAGCTGCAGCTGTGAGCTGTTTTAATCAGCCATATTATCTTGGATAGTCATGAAAACAGAAAATTCATTTTAAAGAAAAGAAACTGGTTAGAGTGGTGGGGTAATTGTTTATTACAGTTTGAGACAGACTACAATCAAGCACAATGCAAAGCCGACATGTGGACAGCTATACATCATATCCATATGCACTTAACATCTAATTTGCAAGGTGATGGGATTGATCCCCTTTGTGCTCCACCATGTCCAATTTTTTTCAAGGTTTTCAAAGTTTGGAATATGGTTGCAGGATTGGCTTCCATTTAGCTACATGAACATTAGAGTCAGGGATGTCGAGCGATAGATAAGGTCTGGCTTGCACTTGGCATTCCAGTTAATCCTAGATCTTCGACAGGGTTGCCACTTTGTCACTTAACTCTTCAGCACAACCTGTTTTACCACAGAGTTTGGTGGAGATTACATGGTTGTGTGCTTGATTCTGTTTATCTTAGCAATTATTATGGCTGAATTAGCAGAACACACTAATTAAAAGGGGTGAGCTCATACTGTTGGCCAAGTAGTGCACTCATGGAGGAAATGTCTCTTTAACATTTGTATCCTTCAGCACATAGTTTGTTGAATTTTACGTATTTGTCTCAGAAGAGAACAGCACTTTATATTTAATATTGCTGTTACTGTACATTCTTAACAAATTAATCCAGGTTTTTTTAACAAGTTACAAAAGCAGTGGATTTTATGTTCATCTTTTGTGGAAGTATGCTTGTAAGTTATGCCATCTGAAGTCCTTTTTTTAGGTTTCTTTCATAAACATTTGTAACATTTCAACAGTAGTTGTGCTGTTTGCAGAGAGTACTATAAATATCAATGTAAATGTAATGAAATTAAGTATTTTATAAAACTGGCCAAATGTCAGTCTGGGAATAAGAATAGCAAAAGTGAGGTGGTAGAGGAAGTGTGGGGGTTGGTGGTTTATGAACATGCTTAACTAGTTTGATAGAATAGTGGATTAAGATATGTTATGGTGCGTTTGCACAAACACAGTCCTAAAAGACATTTTTAGTAGGTTTAGTTGACACCAAGGTCTAGAAATAATTCTAAGGTAATGCTTAGAAGATAATTTTTATTCTGTGCTGTATGTTTTATTAACATTCCATCTATTAAGAACACTCCTTGATCTTCTGTGGTATTCAAGTTGTTGTTGCAAAGCCATGAAGTGTGTTTAATAATTATCCTGCTGCAGTATTAATCCCCTTCACGACGACTTAAACTTGGTCACATATATTCAGATTTCATTTTCGTATTGACACATTGGCAGCCAGGTCTGCACTAGCATTTTGGTTTTTCACCTTTTCATCTCTTTGCAAGTGTCTAAGCATCACCTGAAGCTAGAGAGAATTGAACAGAAAACAGTAATAGAAGCACCAAATTTCTCCATAACTATATATTGATTGTGAAACATAAACAATTTATTTCAAAAGCCCAATATCCTAAAACACACATATTACATTTATAATGTAAGAGCACACGATTTCTAAATTTACATGCAAAATGACGGACAGGAAAATAGAAAAAAAGACGTCATGATTTACTGTCAGAACCTGAGGCAGGCCTAGAGACAGGTATTTTTGTTCCCTTTTTTTTGACAGCTTCCGCAATGTAGGGGGAACCACATATTGCAAGAGAAGCTGATATTATGTTTATGAACCCATCTTTAAATACATATGGGATGTTGGTGTTAGTTATTCGATCATTATTCGTCAGGATTGTAGCAACAAATGTCCTATTCAAGACTTTAGACGTCACTGGTCATTCTAAGCCAAACAACACACGTACATGCATGTACACTATCTCACAAAAGTGAGTAAACACATCGATTTCATTATATCTTCTGATGGAACAACACGGAAGATATGACACCTTGATGCAATGTAAAGTATACAGCTTGTATAACAGTGTACATTTGCTGTGCCTTCAAAATACATTTTACATTTACATTTATGAGCATGAGTATTACAGCAAGACTGTATTAATTGTAAGTCGCTCTGGATAAGGGCGTCTGCTAAATGAAGTGAATGTAAACGTAAAATAGCGCACAACCATTAACATATAAACCACTGGCAACAAAAGTAAGTACACCCCTGAGTGAAAATGGCCAAAATGTGCCCGATTAACCATTTTCTCTCCCCAGTATCTTGTGACTTCTTAGTGTTACAAAGAACTATCTGAGGCTCCAAGAAAAAAAAAAATTTGTTGCTCTACATAAAGATGGCCTACGCTATTTAAGGAGATTGCTAACACCCTGAAGCAAGTTCCACTCAGAACAGGTTCCACTCAGAACAGGCATCGCCATGGTCAACCAAAGAAGTTGAGTCCACATGCTCAGCGTCATATCCTGAGGTTGGCTATTGAAAATAGATGCAGGAGTGTTGCCAGCATTTCTGCAGAGGTTAGAGGGGTGGGGTGGGGTGGAGTGGGGTGGGGTGGGGTGGGGGAGTCATCTTGTCAGTGCACAGACCGTCAACCCAGAAGGAAGCTTCTTTTATACAAAACTTAGGCATTCAAATAGTTTGCTAAAGACACGTAGACTAAGAATATGGATTATTAGAACTGATGCTGGTGCCTTGATCAGTCAGTGTATCCAAAAATGATTACTGTTCTCTACTGCTCTTCTGATCAGAAGTGCATGCACGGTTGACCATTTGATTGCTTTACAGGCACAATGGCCAGCAAACCAGTGAAAGAGATACTACAACAGTCAATTTTACTCAGACAGGACATAAGGAATACAAGACAAGCTGAATGTCTACGGTAAAATATTCTAAGCATCTATATAACTACATACTGTACATATAAGCACTGGCCTTCCTGGCAGTGCTAAGCTGAATAATCATCAATAGTGGTTGTTATTTAGGGAGCTGGCAGTCGTTCCTGAACAGGCCTCTCAATGTCATCATGCAAACCCACCTGAATCTCTTAAGCACAGAGGTAAGCACCCTTGGAGAATACCGTAGATAACATACAAAAAGGGGCAATCAAATTTCACTTTAACAATGCTATATCGATTGATAATATTTAGACAGTATCTCACAGTGAGTAGGCCCACTCACATTTTTATTAACTATTTTATTATATCTTTTCATGGGACATCACTGAAGATATGACACTTTGTTACAAAGTAGTTAGTCCTCAAAATAACTCAACACAACCCATTAACGTAAACCGCTGCCAACAAAAGTGAGTACATACCTAAGTGAAAATGGTCAAATTGTGCCCAAATTGTCTATGTTTTGTGGGGCCACCATTACTTTCCAGCACTGCCTTAACTTTTCGACAAAGCCCCGCAGGTTGCCGCTGGAATCCTTTTACTTCTCCATGATGACATCACAGAGCTGCTGGATGTTAGAGACCTTGCGCTCCTCAACCTTCTGTTTGAGAATGCCCTACAGATGCTCAATAGGGTTTGGGTCTGGAGACATGCTTGACGTTTACCCTTGGTTCCTTTAGAAAGGCAGTGGCACTCATACAGCACCAAACCAGGACATTCCCACCACCATGCTTGACTGTGGGCAAGACACACTTGTGAGTGACATGATACCAGGAAGGGAAAATGACTAATTGAGCACAATTTTGCCACTTTTACTTGAGGGTGTACTCACTTTTGATGGCAGGGGTTTAGACGTAGAAGGCTGCAATTGAGTTATTTTTGAGGGAACAGCAAATTTACACTGTTATACAAGCTGGAGACTGACGTTACATTGTATCTGTGTTCTCCCATGAAAAGATATAATAAAATAATTACAAAAATGGGAGTGGTATACTCACTTCTGTGAGATACTGTAATGAAAACAACAGGACCTGGTAAAGTTTATATTCTACAACTATACAATACAGAACAGTGCTATACCAACAGTGCTATACCATGAATAAATACATCTTAATTCATTAATTGGTGTCTCTAAAGTAGCCCTTAGTGTGTGTGTGTGTGTGTGTGTGTGTGTGTGTGTGTGTGTGTGTGTGTCTGTGTCTGTGTGTCTGTGTGTCTGTGTGTGCCCTACGATGGATTGGTGTCCTGTCTTGGGTTGTTCCTTCCCTTGTGCCCAGAGTTGCCCGGGTAGACCCCGGCTGGCCCGCAACCCTGTGTAGATCAAGTGGAAGATAATGAATGAATAAATTAATACATAATAATCTGAATTAAGATGCAAATTTGCCCCTTATAAAGTCCAAAGACGCTTGATCAGGAATGTTTTTCGGTAGGGGAGCAGGACTGGAATGTAGATCACTGAAAAGACGCTTTCTAGACTGGCATATTCAAATTTTAAAATGTATGGGTCCAATCATCGACAGTGTGTTATTTGCTATATGTCATTATACCATATGGCACATTATACCACTACTCCTCTGGTCTATGTTTAAATGCTTTCTAGCCTCCAAATCTGTTCTGAAATGTAAACCAGCAAGGAGTATGAGCAGAAAGGATCCTCTTCATCATAACCCCAGTACTATCTCTACAGGTAAACACTCATCATTCCACACACATGGTAATGGATGTGTGTAATCCCGGTCACGTTGTAACAATTTACATCACATTCTAAGTGTTACACTGAAAATAAACGAAAACAATTATGCATGTTTTGTATCTCCATCGCTTGTGTATAATGGTGTGTATTTGTCTTCGCAGACAATTGCTGTGGCAACAGTAACACATCAGTGTCTGAGTGCCTTTCAATTTCCAGTGATTCTGAGACCCAGTTGCAAGCCTGGCACAGCACTCAACTTTATCACAAGGTCTACCTTCACTTCCCCTCTCACGCTCCGTGTGTTCTGTGTCTAATAAAATGTCTGCAAATGTATTTGACTATTTGATTTTCTAATGAGTTTTAGATTAGGAAAGATGCATATGGATTGTTTCAGATCAAGGGTGTCAAGCAAAAACGTCAAATGCATATCAATCGATAATGACAGATTTATCTGTTGCCTGTTTCATAACACAGCAGGACACAGGCATGTCCTCTCTACATTCACACCGGAATGTGTCACCTGAGCGAGAAAGGACTGCTGCCACCTTGTCTCCCACACTTCAACCAGTCGCCATCTTTAAGGATACCGATTTATACCACTCAAAATACCGCTCCAGCTTTCAATCAACGGATCTCCCAGGAGGTTCGTACTTTGGACATAAATACACATAGCTACCGAGTGAATGGCACGCAGATCTGTTTAACTAATTATAGCGCCATCTAGTGCTTCATCCTTGTAGAAGCATATGTTCATGTTTACTGTGGCACAATTGGCTTATTTTGCCCTTAAAAATCATTGCCTATTTTTTTTTTAAATTTAAGAACACATATTTAACTATTCAGAACAAGCGTTGGTCATTCTCTGTCAACTGTGTTTTATCTGACATGGTTTTTCCTCTTTCTGTTACTCTTACTCTTTACTCTTTATATGAATAACAGGATTGAGCTTTCAGTACAGAAAAACTGTACATAAAATAAATAAAACGACGTGATGCCCATACAGCACTGGAACACTGAACATAATGCTAAAAAAAATCTTTACAATAAACAAAAAACATAAGATAATTTAGGTAACAAAAAGTTACATATCGACATTCTTGGTCATAGTTCAAATTACATGCACTGCTCACAAAAATGAAGGGATATTTCGTTATGGGTGATTTCATTTTTAAGTATCTTCAAATATTTTAAGTATCTTCAAATATTTATATAATGAATATTCATTCTTTCACTTGTCTTCAGAAGATCCAGATGATACAGTAGCCTGCGGAACATGTGACTTAAAATGTGTATTATAATAATGTATTACGCATTTCTTATGTAAAAATAAAAATGTAAGCCATATATGCGATATACAGAGTGACACAACAGTGAAAATGTTTTAAAATGATATACCTTAAATTTGTAGTTGCACCACTATGCAGGACACTGTTTTAAAATGTTTTTACAGTTAACTATATTATATATATATATATATGTTCCTGGGGACACAAATGGCAAATGGCAGCCATTCGGTGGAATGGTTTATACATCACTGTAATATAGCTTGAATATTTGATTTATATTGCATACTTCTATGAGGAATTGCCTAACCTCATGCTATTCTTCATATTAATATGCAGTATAAACCAACTATTTTTTTACATTTTGTATACAACAATAATATGTGTAGCTTAGTCACAGTTACAATGACAGTTATTGTTTGTGTGTCTTTTGCATAAGGGAAATATTCACTCATACTATGTACTACATTACAGCATTTGGGCAAAGTTTAGTAGGTAGTAGATAGGTAGTGTTTCTTGTATTTTTTGTTTGCAAACAGTATGAACCCAAGGCATTTCATGTTTTGTCTGGTCAACTTTTAGACTCATTTAATTTAGCTCAGCATACTTATGAAAAACGTCAGCATCCTTTAATGATGCCATTACAGAAGTGTAATTAGCTTTGCCAAGCGCATTGACACAACTCCATACCATACTAGAGTCAGACTTTTGGACTTTTGCTGATAACAGTCTGGATGGCCCTTTTTGTCTTTGACCTGGAGCACACAGCACTCATTTCATTCAATACAGAAAATAACACTTGACATGGTTAGTCAAACACATACTTTAGCTGACTTGAAGTGTGTTCACCATATATAATAAATAAATGACTTATATTATGTTCTTTGGCAGTTCAGATCATGGTGAGTCAGCATAGACCCCTGGCCAAATCTCATTCACAGCCCATTGTGCTGCAGAACAATTACACACAATGCCACTATTACCAAATCTGCAGTTCTGAATCTGGGAGATCATTACACACACCTAAGGTGAGAAAAACACAAACTGATTACTGATTGAAGTACAAAAAAGGCTTTATGCTCTGGCAATAGAACTACAACTTGCTTTCATTGCACTTTTTGTTTTTGTTTTACACTTCTCATAGCCTAACAGATGGCAAATATCCATTGTACACCAGAACCAAGAGTTAGAGGAGAGAGGGGATAGTGGAACATTTGCAACAATGGATAGAGTGAGAGGTGGATATAGTGGAGAAAGCAGCAGCAACAGCGGCTACCTGGATGAATTTATTCACTCCTCATGCACTTGTCTCAGGTGCCAGGTACAAAACCTTTCTCAAACCACAAATAACAATTAATAATCTCTCATCCTCTCATGATCTTCACTTTTCCTTATCCATCTTTATCTTATCCCCAGCACTGTCAGCAACGGCCCCTTGCACGCCGCACCAGATCCTTTCCTCTCTACTATGCCCCTCACGTCGCAGACTCTGCTTCTGTGGACACCCAGTGTACAGGTGAGAAAAGGCAACTATCTCACTGCTGGAGTTGACATGGCAGAAAAAAATACTGAACAGTATGCAGAAGTCTGCTACAGCTCTAATACATTTTAGAGTTTTAGAAGGTCTGTTTCAATAGCCAATTAACAATTGTTACTTTTAACAATTTTACTGCTTTAGGATTTGAGTGTTTAGCAGTGGCAATGGGGACATAATAGTAAACCTATAGGCTTTAAGTAAAAGCTGCAGCACTTTGCACTTTATGTTAAAAAACTGAAGACAGCAATTCCAGAGACATCCTGGCCGTCTTTTAACACCCTAACCCACCTCCGAGTCCCAGCAGTCCCTTCCAGCCAGGTCAGGTATCACATGAAGACACACTCAGCTCTGTCTGACGGAGGGGACGCTGTCTAGGACACCATCTGAAACACTGAAACAATGACCCCTTACCCAGCTCTGAGATAAGTCAGCAACCTCTCCAGGGCACAATAAGTGTTGGGGACCATGATCTTGACCAGGATAAGCAGTACATGGAATTCTTGAGTTGCAAGACATCATCTTCTGATTGTTTAAGAACATGAAATTTTTGAGCTGCAGGCTATTATCCTCTGGTTGTACATCACAAACACATCCAGTGGGTCAGACAAAGGGCTGAGCAATAGAAAGATCCAGGCCTGTGTACATTGTAGAGTGTGGGGAATGTTCTCACACTTTTGTTTCTGTTGAGTTTCCAGATTATTTGTTTAATTTGAGAATTTATAAAGTGTTGAAGCATTTCCTTCTGACACAATCAAATCAGAAAGGTTTGTGGCAGCATGGAAATGCATATACAAATAGACTTTGACTACTTTGACTTTTATTCTATTTTAGACAGCATCAACCTGAGATATTTCATGTTTTGTCTGGTCAACTAAATTTTGTTTGTCAATAAACATCTATTAATGCATTTCAGGTCTGCAACACATTCCATAAAAACGTTAGGACGGGGGCAGTTTTGAGCTAGTAATGAATTTAAAAACAATTGAATAATAATGTGATTTCAAAGTGGTGATGTCAACAGGTGATTAAATTCTAGAAAAGGTTGAGTCTTTGATGAGCAAAGATGGCCAGAGAGTCTACAGTGTGTCAACAAATGCATGAGAACATTATTGCAATATTTCAAAACAATGTACCTCAAAGAAAAAAAATAGTGATTTGCATATTTCTCCATTTACAATTAATTTACACTTGTGAAGGACAAGGGAGCAAGCTTTAGCTGAATGGAAGCGATTTTAATCCCTTAGGCAGCACTGTATGAAGAGCCACCATTCAACAATAGCTGATATAATCACGTGGGCAAGGGATTACATTGGCATATCTTTGTCAAATATTCCATTATGGAGGTACATTCACAAATGCCACTTAAAACTTTTATGTGGAAAACATGCCTCATATTAACAACATCCAGAAGTAGTGCTGACTTCTCTGGGCTTGGAATAATCTAGGGTGGAATTTCACACAGTAGAAACATGGATTGTGGCCAGATGTATCAGTATTCCTGGTCATATTTATATAAAATGACCAGGACAATCTTTTTTAGATAAAAAAGCCAGGGTCAGTCATGATATGGTTCTGTGTTGTAATTTACACTTCTGTGATGACAACATTAATTCAGAATAGTAAATTGAGATCTTAGAGCAACTTAGAGTTACCATCAAGACATAATCTTTTCCAGGGATGTTTATGCATTGTTCAACAAGACAATGTAAAAACAAACATTACAAAATCATGGCTGGACTAGCCTGACTTAAGGTCTCACCTGTTCCCAATAAAAAATGTGCAGATGATTTTGTATTATTTGACTTAAAATAAGAAACCTTTGTAGGACTCCAGTCTAGTTAGAGCCTTATGTATGTGTATTTCAGTAATCTACATGTTTGTGTATATGTGGTTAGGTCTGGTCTGTAACTGGCAGATGCTAAAAAGCTTTGATGACTGCTGCTCTGATGATGAGGATGCTGGAGGAAAGCAGCATGTGTGGTGCCGACTGGTGGCAAGTGGGCTTACCAGTCAGTGTAAGGTACTGAACAGAACATAGTAGTCTACCTCAGAAAGCTAACACAACATGCACCAGTGCATGATACAAGTAACACATTGTAATGACATGACATGTTTCAGTTGATACCAGCTAAACTAGCCAGTGTTGAGGACACCCATTTAGTTCACCAGAGCAGCTATGTTACCCCTTATGGAACAAATCCCTTGAGACGTCTGCAGCATGCTGCAGTAAGGATGGCAGCAGGTACTGTGACAGAGCTGGCATTACTTGTGGCAGAGGGTAAGCTGAGGGTAAGTTGTGGTAATCCAGATAAAAGACACAGTAGACACAGTGGTGTGTTAGAGCTCTGTTTGATCATATGTGGTGTATGATGGTTTCGTCCCAAGACAAACTATTCGTTTAGCAAAAATCAACTTTATTTGATTGAGTGCATCCTCTTCATTGAATTTTGTCTATCAAATAAAACCTGCAGAAAGAAAGCCTGAATAATTGATAACACTTTTCCTCTTACTCTCCAATCCAACCAGAATGGCTTTGCAGTAATCCAACCCCAAATATGGCATGGTGCCTCACACTCATCAATATCTAAACTAATGTGAGTATTATTACAGAGGACACAAAGTTTCTCTTTCGAAAGTTCAGTTTGTTCAGAAACTTTCTCTCAATGCCACTGTTTTTCAGGAGATCATTTAGTTCAGTTGCAATTGCAGCTAAACAGCTTCAGCGGAAACTTAACCTCAGAAAGATTCTCATTATTGACTGGGTAAGTCACACAGATGTCAGTCCTAGTACTAAAAAGAAACATTTTGTAGAACTTAGCTGGAGCAGTTGCCAAAAAATGTAAACTGTTCATCTAACTGCCTCTACACCATTGATTGATAGCTTGATACCTCGATACCTTACTCTGCCATGGCTGTTGGAATTAATTCAAATGCAAGAGCAAGCTGTAAAAACTGCGAGTCCACTCAAGTCATGTATATCTCTTGACAATGTATCTATATACAATGGTGCCGGAAACTTTAGCATTGTCTATATTTCTGCACCGATGTGACCTAAAACATAATCTTGGTTTACACATATTATGCAGGTAATTAAAATGACAGAATTAAACAAATTAGACAAAAATGCTATAATGGGTAATATTTTGTGAGGAAAAAAAATACCAAATGTTACATGTCTGTGAGTGGCAAAAGTATGTGAATCTTTTGAAGACGAAATTATGCGTTATAAGTGTTTTCAATCAGTTTGATGACATTTGGTTGTGAATTGTAACACAAATTATGTGAACACAATTGTATGCTCACTGCAAAATGATTAAGCACCGAGATGGAAATGTCAGATTGCTGTAAAACTCGGTATGTTGTTTCGTCGTAGGCATATATGATTACAGGTGTGGTCTGATTAGACACTTCTTCTGACTCACTTACCCTGCTGCTCTGTAGAAGGGTTACTTTGTACCTCATGGTGAGAGATCGTTGATTACTTAACATGTCTCCATGACATGCTTAAAGACATTTTGCCCAGTTGACAGATTTCAGTAGAATGTGGGTCAAGCAGCAAGACAACAACCTTAAGAACGAGTTGTTCTGCAAAGACAAAATTTAACATCATTGTCCTGCCCTAGATCCAACAGAAATGTTGCATAAGCCATTCATGTGAGGAGATTAATGTCCCAGAGTCAAAGTATGCACACCACTGTATGAATTTCATGCATGAATCCCCTTGTGACTGGTGGAGTTTATCCAAATTGACAAACACAATATGAACAGAAGTCCAGCTTAGACCTCTGTTGCTTTCTTTGTACACATTGTTTCAACAACTGTGTTTTATCATGCATGTTGCAAAATATATTTGGCGTAACAAATTATCACAGATTTATAAGCATGAATAACCATAACTGTTCTGTTTGTATTTACAAGTTTTGCCTAAATTTATGGACTCTTTTCATTGTTCTAGGATGTCAATCACTGTAACAGCAGTCAGAAAGCATTCTATACAGATCCAAGTATTCTCTACATCTCCCTGCATCGCTACTGTGAACGCACCGACAACCCTGAGAGTGGAGGACCAAATCAAGTTTGTGCCTGCAGTATATATATATATATATATATATATATATATATATATTACATGTTTTACAATGTAACCCCTAAATGTGTTGTAGAGTTTGGTATATACATAAAGGTTCCCCTGAGCTCTTCCTGTGTCCTCAAGGGTTTAGTGTGAGTGTGTGTATGAGTTTGTGAGTGCATGTACCCTTTGATCGATTGATGCCCTGTCTAGGGTTGTTCCTGCCTTGTGCCCTTTGTTGCTGGCTGGGCTGGCTTTTCAGCCTGTGAAAAATGCAACTTTAGCTTTAGCATCTTAACCTGACTTGTGATAATCAAAAGGCCTAAATGTCAAACAACAAAATTTTATTAAGTAGTCACAAAGTAAGGTTTGGCTGGTTCAATGAAGTCTATCCCAGCAGAAAATGTATTATCTAAACTAAAAATCTAGTCTAAACTAACCAAGTGGTTTAGTTAAAATAACTACAGTGATTACAGCAGGGCATGTGTATGTGTGTTTAATACTACAGGTTGGCTTTGGTGATGGAGAAGGCTTCAACATTAATATTACATGGTCAGCCAACCTGGATCCACCAATAGGAGATGTAGAATACTTGGCAGCCTTTAGGTAAAATGCCTGCACATTTCACAGATTTTGTTTTTATGATAGCAAGTGCATGATCAGAGTATTGCACAATCTTCGATTGCATCTTATGTGTCTTTGCAGGACTGTGGTCATGCCCATCGCCCTCGAGTTCTCCCCTGATGTTATCCTGATTTCCTCAGAGTTTAATGCAGTTGAAGGTCACCCAGATTCTTCTGGAGGACACAGAGTGTCTGCTAAATGTATGAATCAAATACACATCATATGGCTGTACAGTTATTGTTATTTGTTTAATAAATTGTTTGTACGTTTACAGTATAATACCAGAATTAGCAGGGTAAAACTTTGAGTAAAAAAAAAAAAAGGGAAAATTACACAATACACATTTCCACTCTGTGATGGTCCATCCCAAATGATTCAAAGCCCAGAGAATACAATGTAGCTTCTGGACATGGTTAGCATGAGGCTTCTTTTAACAGTAACATTTTAAGTGGCATTGCTTGTAAACATTTCAATAATTTCCTTACACATTAGTTGACAAAACAGACATCTTCTGTCCATCCTTGCTCACCCAAGACTCTTTGTGGATGCTGCTTTTGTACTAAATCATGATTATAATTACCTGTTTGAACTTTATTATTATTATTATTCATTATTATACAGGGTCGTTTTTAAATCAGTTTCAGGCCCCTGTCCCTACTTTTTCTTGAATATGACCAGACAAATCATGAAACATCTCAGATTCATAATGTCTGCAATTAAATGAAAGACAAAGTAAATTCAACTGCATTTTTTAAATTAACATTTTCCACAACACCCGAATTTTATCAAATTTTTTGATTGTATTTAGTTTTATTCTTATTCTTAGGCAGATGGGGAACTGCAGGAAGTGTCAGTGGCTCACAGCTCTAGGGTTTGACCTCCACACCAGTTAGTCTATATGGGTTCTTAGTATGTTCTCACCCACTTCTCAAAACATGCATGTAGGCAGAAGGACTGCAGCTTTGAACTGACAATTAACAAAGTCTTCAAAAAATCCCAGCTCACTTCAGCTAACAATAGCCTTAATGCTATTACTCTGTGATGTGCACTGTATAGTCATAGTTCATATTCATAAACAGCCTCAACTGAACAACGGTCCACTCTTGTGGTCTTTCATTGTACAGCATGTTAGAATTACGTTTAGATAATGATTACTTCATTTTTCACATTGTGGTGATTAAGCATTTTTCGGAAGCTGAGTCAGTCTTGGTCGTGGTTCTGTCAGTTATTATGCCATTACTCATGAAATGTACTTAGGAAGAGAAAGCCCTTGTGTCATGACGATTCAGCATTTTGGATCATTTCTTCCTCTTTGCCAGGTCATGCATCTTATACTGTAAGTATGACTTAGGGCATGACTAGATTTTGTTTCTAAAATATTTGGAGCAGCAGTTTGGACTTTTAAAGTTTTTACAGTCGTCCTGTTGAGCTCACAAAAATGATGTGTGATTTACAGGTTTCGGGGTGCTGACACAGAAACTGATGCAGCTGGCCAGGGACCGTGTTGTTCTGGTGTTGGAAAGCAGGCATGACCTGACGGCTGTATATGATGCATCTGAGTTCTGCATCAATGCTCTGCTGAAAAACAAGGTGAATCATCTAGATGTTTTAACTCAACAGTATCATAAACATGGCAATCATATCATGGCTGAGTGTGTGTGTATGTTATTAGATCACGCCCCTGTCTGATGATGTACTCAAGAAGAAGCCATGTGACAACGCAGTTCAGGCCCTGCAGAAAGTTCTACAAATCCAGAGTAAGTGCGCTGTCACGTAAACCTTACTCAGTACACATGCTCTTCTTCTTTTTTTCTTTTTTTTTTACTCCGCTCTCAGTGTGTCTCCCTTGTAATCCACCTCTGACATGAGCTGAGTAGTGGAGCAGTACATGATAAGAGTTAATGCTTTATGCTAATGTTAACGGCAGTAGCTAGACCAGACATTTTATTCCATGAGAAAAGCAGCATTTCAGCATTCATTTCCCTGTTCAGCACTGTGGTCTGGGGCAGCATGGTGGCACAGTGCTCAGCGCTGTAGCTTAATGGCTCCAGAAACCTGAGTTAGAATCCAAGCCACTCTGCTTTCCTCTCACATTCCCAGAATGAGCGTGCATGCATGTGCTCTGCAAAGTACTTGTGCCCTGTCTAGATTTGCCTCCCACCTCATGCCCTGTGCTGCTGGTCAGGCCCCCGTTTCCTTCCTCAGACACAGACAGCCTAGCCTACTTGTGTGTGGTTGAAAACCCTCATTGCTATGAATGCAAGCAGTTCGGCCATCCATCAAAAGGATGAGAAAACTACTAAATAAAGAGGGAAGTGCAGCTCTTAACTCAAGCTCAAGCATGGCTGCTTGCTTTAGAAGCGATTTACATTTGTTGGAGCATTCTACGTTATCTTAACTAATCATGTTAATCGCAGAAACGATCATGTGTAATACCCTCTATATTTCAAGATAGTTCCCTAAATAAAAATCCAGTCTGCTGTATATTTAGGTATATTTAAGACGGACTAAGGAGAAGTTGACTAATACATTTGATTATATAATGTTCATGATAAAGCCAAACTAATGTCTCTCTCTTAAATAGGTAAGTACTGGTTTTCAGCCAGAGCTCTTGCACACACAGTAGCTGAGTCGTGGATACAGGCTGAGAGATGTTCAACAGACACTGAAGCAGCTATGGCCCTGGCTTCATTAACCATGACAGCCCATCAGACTTCCAGGTACATCATATTTGCCACTGCAATGAAACATTAACAGTTCTGTAGTTGTAGTTTTGCACATTCAGTGTGATACACATGCTCACTGGCCACTTCTTTAGGTGCATCTGGTTAGCAACAGGTTAAGCCCCTTTTGCCTTCAGAACTGCCTTCATTCGTTGTGGCATAAATTCAACATGGTTCTAGAAACATTCATCATAAATTTTGGTACATTTACACATGAAGATCTCACACAGTTACTTCCAGGATACTCATCTGCTGTTCCACCACATCCCAATTGTGCTCAATTAGATTAAGTTCTGGTGGCTGTGGGAGCTATTTGAGTGCAGTGAACTCATGGTCATGTTCAAGAAACCAGTTGAGAAGATTATGACAATTATGAATTCTGACAATACCACAGACATCAAGACTCGTCAGTCCAAGCAACATTTTCCAACTTTGGTTGGCTTCAGATGGCTCTTAGCTGACAATAGTAACACCCGACGTGGTCTTCTGCTGCTGTAGCCCATCTGCTGTTCGGACATGAGAACTTCAGTAGGTAGTCTTGACCATGAGTGCAAGCCTTATATACGTAGGTTTCTGCTTTGTGAATGGCTGAGTAGGTGTTTGCTTTAACAAGAAGTTGGACAGGTGCAACTAATAAAGTGGCCAGTGAGTGTACAGTTAATTGGCTACAGTTATTATTGATGTTTTCAGCTATGCTTTACAATATGGGAAAGCACAGTAGGGACTGGCAAACTTAAAACGCACAGGTTCACTGGAAAAAGAATGATCTTAAGAAAATCCAACAGATCTTTGTAATATCTGTAATACTCACTAAATGCATATCTACATGGTTCTTCAGGTACATCTGTGAACAAAATGAGCCAGTGGAGCATGATGAGGAGGAATTTTCCATGTGACTTTATCGAACCAAGAAAAGCAGTTGTTTTAAAGTTTTCCTTGAACTCTGATCTGTATAAACACATATACATGACTGGCTTTAATTATATCATTCATTCATTACCTTCTGCTTAATCCACACGAAGGTCTCAGGCCAGGCGGTGCCCACCCGGCAACTCGGGGCGCAAGGGCAGGAACAACCCTAGAGGGGAAGCCAATCCATAATAGCACAATACACACACACAGTCATGCACACAGTCACACTAAGGCACTCTAGAGACACCAACTAACCTAACATGCATGTCTTTGGACTGTGGGAGGAAACCGGAGTACCCGGAGTAAACCCAGGCAAACACAGGAAGGACATGCAGACTCAACACAGAAAGGAGCCAGATCACTCCACCCTAGGATAGAACCCGGAAACTTCTTGCTATGAGGCAATGGTGCTACCCACCGAGCCACCGTGCTGCCCCTTTGATTATTATCACGCTGGCTGAAAATAGTGTGTGGCAGTTACTAGTTATGAAACAATTATAGTGGTATATTTGGAGTCCCAGGTGATCATGAGGACCAGTGAGTTCAAACTCATGAATCATTAAACATTAGTTTTAATGTGAGTTTGTAACAACTACAGTGCTTACAAAAATTGGGGGATATTGGGTTATATTTTATTTTGAAGTATCCCCTAATTTTTGTGAGAAGTATATATAAAACCTGGAGACTTGTTTTTTTGTCCAACAACGGACACAGACATCTTGCAATATTAAACATAGGATATACCCACAGACTTTTTAAAGCACACTGCTGTTTAAACTTTAGGGATTACGAAACCATAACACAAATGAAACAGCACCTCAGTTTAGTGAACATAAAACTGATTTTCTCATGACATCCCTGAAGATTTTATAGCATAAATAATTGTAGCAGTTGAAACACATACTTGTCAAAATACATCATCTGTTGTGGCACAGAACAAAAATAGGTGATTTATCAACATGTCTTGTTGCTATTTGAGCAGCTAGCTATTATTTAGCCACTTGCATCAGCACCACGCACCTTCAGTTACACTTTCATGCTTGGGTTAGCTTAGAAATTTGAAATTGAAAATGTACTGAAATCCTAATTTTCCACCTACCTTTAAACAAAATCTCTGTTATTCTTATTTCATGTTGCTGCCAGCCCTGTAAAATGAACTAGTTCATAAATTAGTGATTTTTTTTCTCCAACAGCCTCTCGTAACGTAGTGTTCACACGAGTGTACAAACATTGCAACAGTAAAAACTAAATTTGTAAGCATTGAAGATCTTTAAGAAGGAACTTAGTGGATGTTTTGAAATCTATTTTCAGCTATAAATTGATAGCTGGTAGTACAGCTATCAATCTGCATATATATCTTAAAAAAGACACACATATATATATATATATATATATATAAAACCACTTTAAATATA
>JAUZST010004628.1:0-16171 GCA_034779995.1 Parotocinclus haroldoi | reverse complement strand
CAATCAGCTATTCCCCTCAACCCTCATGTTTTCCTACGTATCCGTTACGTCATGCTCTCTACGTTTTCATGACACACGAGTCTTCCTTGGCCAATCAGAAGCCTGTACTTGTCCTTATAAAATCGCGTGTTAGCGTGGCGATACAGGTATAAAGAATGAGAGAAAAACGGTGCGAGTTTTTATCAAAATCTAACTGGACACTCATCCTGTCTCCCGGTGCCTTTTCTTTCCTCTGTAAAGGTATTTGACTTGATTTGTTGGGCTTGTTTTGTGGTTTAATTATGATTCTAAACTTGTTCAGTTTCTTATACTGTTAAATTCAGTCCTTTGTTAGTAAATTGTCTTTCATCGCATAAATAGAACCAATACAATTAGCTATTTGAATTTACAAACGTGTTTGTCCTTTTGTTGTTTATTTCTTTAAACGTATCTAAAGTGGGGTACTTTTATTATTCCTGTTTTATCGAGTGCACATACTAAAACTATATGTAGGCAAACTAGATAGTTTAGACGATAAATGCTTATATTTTAATTAATTTATAATAGTACATTTTATGTTTTTCGTGTCTTGCTTTTCATGAGTCAACCTTAATGTAAAAGTGATAATAATGTAAAAGTAAGTTTACTTGTGTCATAAAGGTTTGGATGTTTGCATGGTAAAAGTCTGCCAATTATTAAAATGTACAAAATATTAATATTTTTTTTAATATTAGTGTATTCCCTTTAAAAGCTTGTCGATATTTTGATGGTTTTAGGTGTAAATATGCAATATGTATGTCGTATGTATATTTCTGTTTTTTTTTTGTTTGTTTTTTTTTCAGGTGTTTTAGGAATCTCTTTGTCTTTAGAGATGTTTTTGGATGCGTTAATGCTTTTCATTGTTTACCTTCATGTCTTGTGATACAGTTTTTCATTTGGTGACCAAACTCGGCCTACTTGGTAAATAAGTGTAAACCATTAGAAAAGGAACAAAAGATTCAGAGCTATTTCTTTTAGCTGGTTGTAGCTGGTTGAAGCAGGTCCTTGGACCCCCATGATGGTCTCTTTGTGCGCATTATGGCTCTGTTTTCTTGGCCTTTTACTTTTTTTTTTTTTTTTTAACAAGATTACAAAGAAGTGAATAAGCTTGAGAACTGAAACGGTATACGTGAAATCTACTGCTCACAAAATTGGGGAATTATGGGATACTTCAAGTGCAGGGTAGTTTACTTCCAAGGTTTTCTGTGGTCCTGGTAAACATTAGAGATTAGGGAGATTTGCATTTTCTTTAAGTCAGTGGCCATTTAAATATTCACGTTTTCGTTGTTTAGAAAGTGAATCTGTTTTCCCCTGAATGTTTCTGATTACCTAAAGCAGACTTTAATGCTGAGCTGCTTGTGTAGACCGATGGCGTTTAAGACTGAGAGAAATGGTTTTACAGCTTGCGTTCCAGAACTAATTGACAATGTGAAGGAAACTTGCTTTTGTACATGCTTCTTATGCGTGAACAGTGGAATGAGGCATGCTCTCCTTTTCCTCCCCCAACAGGTTTCTTATAGCCCAGACAAAATGGCCACTTCTTCCAGTTCAAAGCTTAGCAAGGCTATTAAACAGCAGTACATGCTCCTGCCTCAGGGAGACAAGGTGCAGGTCATGTACATCTGGATTGATGGCACTGGTGAGGGCCTGCGCTGCAAGACACGGACTCTTGACTCCGAACCTAAAACCGTCGAAGGTATTGCTAAACCATGACCAGCCTTCTGTATGTGTAAACATAGCCTGGCTGCTCACCGATTGCTGTAATCATAGCATAATCTCAATGCTGTTGTACTTTCTGTGGTTCTTTAGAGCTCCCAGAGTGGAATTTTGATGGATCCAGTACATACCAGGCTGAGGGATCCAACAGTGACATGTACCTCATCCCGAAAGCCATGTTCAAAGACCCATTCAGGAAAGACCCTAACAAGCTGGTTCTGTGCGAAGTCTTGAAATACAACCGCAAACCTGCAGGTCAGAACCTGGTTTAGTTTTTCTAATTTTCATTTTTTTTTGTCTTTCTTTTTTGGAGCTTATCCTTTTGCAAATGATCTGATCAGGATATGAATTCTTTACTTTGGGTTCCAATGGGTTCCTGCTGCACTGCTGTTGTTGAGCCTTTCTGCCTTAAGGGCCATTTTCTATGACCCACCCCAGACAGAAGACACCACCCAAGCTTGTTTGGGAGTAATGAGTCAACTGCTGGGAACAGCAGCGTCACAGGGCCTGGGTGGTACACTTGTGGGAAAAACACCAGCTGTTTAGGGACACAATATATACCTAAGGCAGGTTGTGAGGAAGAGAATCCGGCGTAAAATCTGTGTCCAATCTAATGTTTAGATAGTTATTTGGTGAACTGTAACAAGAGCAGCCGAAAGAGGATTAAGGGATTATATACATATATATGCTGCCAGGCATACTTTCATCGATGTGATCCATGAAGTATTATGGCAGAATAGTGGAGTAGTTTTCCATTGCTTTCTCCACCCCTCCCCATTTATCTGGGCTTGGGACCGGTGTGCAGTTACACAACTGGGGTGTTTGGTTGCACAAGTCAATTTAGAGACATCAATTAACCTAACATGTATGTCTTTGGACTATGGGAGGAAACCGGAGTACCCAGAGTAAACCCATGCAGGCACGCGGAGGACACAGAAAGGACCCAAACCGCTCCAAGATGAGATGTAACATTTTACAATGGGGCTGTATTTTACAGTGCGGTATTTTTTCAGGAGGCACTGAGAAAGTGGTCAGCCTGCCATGAATATTAAAAGGTGCCCATGGTGTGAAAACCCATACGAACAAAAAAAGACATGTTTCTGTATTACTAAGGAAACCTAGCAGTAGATTAAGTGCAAAATGGCTTTTAAATGGGCAAAGCAAATGATCCAAAATTTTATATATATATATATATCTCTCCAAATGATTTTCTCTAAAAGCATAGAGCTGCTGTTATGGCGTGGAGGTCGATTGTAATTTCACCCATTTAAGCTGCTATAATTACTGTTGGTCCTTTGTTGGTACAAGTCAATACAAATAGCATGGTATAGCCTTTGGTACTTTGGTTGCTTCTTGGATATAGTGCTCACTGCATACAATTGCTGCTTAGTCTTGATTTTCTTGATTCTTTAAGCAAGTTTGGGTTTTACACTTTGAGAAGGCCATTCAACTCACCAAAAACAAGTGCAAGAAACTCTAAATTACCACCTAGAATATAAAAAAATCAGGGTATATCAAATGGGGTATATAAGGCAGATATGCATATATGATTTTGTAAGGCTTTCCTGCTATGAGAATGGCTTGGGTGTGTTGCATAAGTAGATAAATACTTTTTACGCTTTTATATAAAGTTTCTGTCCTTTTAAATGATTTCTACTTGTAAATGCTTGTTTTTGTGAATGAACACCATTGCCTCTATTTGCTTCACACATCTATATTCACATATTGATTTGTTTTTTTTCTGTCAGAAACGAACCTTCGTCAGACATGTACAAAGATTATGGACCTGGTACAGGACCAGCACCCATGGTTTGGTATGGAGCAGGAGTACACCATCCTCGCCATTGATGGTCACCCTTTCGGGTGGCCCACTAATGGCTTCCCTGGACCGCAAGGTAAGTGTCACTGATATTTAAATCAGTCCTCTGCTCAGACATGTTTCTATGGCGTGAATGGCCATACCTCCAGTCTGAATACCTGGTGCTGTTTTGTTTGAACAGGTCCTTATTATTGTGGAGTGGGAGCCGATAAGGCTTATGGGAGAGACATTGTGGAAGCCCATTACAGAGCCTGTCTTTATGCCGGAGTTAAAATCTGTGGCACCAATGCAGAAGTCATGCCTGCACAGGTAATAATGAAGATTGTGTTGTTTAATGTAAAGTTTGTCATTTTTACGAACTTTCCGGAGAATTGTGGGAGTGGCCTGGGTCCTTCTTTGTGTGGTTTTATTTATATTTATATATATATATTAGGATGTATGGAAGGACGCAATACAGCCAATATTACTATAGTTACAATCATAAAATGGTCCCATCTACACATTTTCAGGTTAATGGGATCAGATCATAACCAGTCAATAACTCAGCGACAGCACATCATACCTACCTGTGTTTGACTTTTTTGTCGATTTGTTTTGCCCAGTAGGTTTTAATCTTAGGACAGCAAAAAAATTGCTGAAAACAAAAGTTTACCTAATGTATTTGGGTGGGGTGAACATGGAAACATATGACCTTAGTGGTGTTTGCATGACGTCAAGTAAAACAAACCATTAAAATGTAATGTTCGAACTCTTTCTTATTGCATCGCTACTTCATTCTTCACATGTGGAAATTACACCCACTGCTGTTTAAACCAGTTTTGTGAAACACTAATGTTTAAATTGTATATTTAAAGGAGTTAACAAGGACTGCCAAAGCACAGGTATTTGCAAGTGTCCTTGGAAAGAGCTCTCATGGCAATCATAGTCTGCTCCTTTTAAAATTTGCTGTTTCGAGCTGCCAAATTTGAACCCCAAGCCTTGTTTGGGAACTGGCATTCATTTATCAATCAAATATTTTAATTCTTGGTTGGTAACGGTGGTTGAAAGTTGTCATTTATCATGGTGTGCTCACTCTTCTGAAGAGATCTGCATGCACAGAATTCCAGTTCTTGCCTGCCAGTTTTTCATTTGACTGAAATAGTTCTAAGTGTCATGTTTGCATGCAAAATGTGTATTTAAATAACTGAAAATGTTTCAATTCTAATAATATCCAAATGATCCATTATATAGTCATTTCAACCCTTCCACCACACTTTACATACACAAACACAGTATGATACAGACAGTGGTTTAGTCATCTAACGGCTCCAGAAATCCTCGCTTCATTCCTGACATTGACCTTGTGGGTTTTCTGGTTGTCTGTTGTCCCTGTAAGTTGCCCCAGTATTATTGTCAGGGTAGTTGATGATAAATGCAGGACTGTCGCTTATTGTTCCTGATGCATTTTTTGTAAACCTTATGCAGTCTGGATATTATCCAGACAGTGTTCTATACGTTAATGTTATGTGGAACACTGTAGTGTAGTGGTATTCACTAAATAGAGAAGATACCGCAGTGTCTGTATATTTATTTCATATCAGGATTGACCAGTGTTTTACTATAACTATAAATTTGATATTTTTTCTACACTAATGCGCAGTTTCACATGGAAGTTGGGTGACTTGGTATGAAGTCACACTGACTTTCTCTGTTCACACATGTTCACTTGTGATCATGACCGTTTAACGGAGGGTAAATTATATTTGGTTATTAATATTATGATAGACTGCAAAAGGACAAGGTTCACCAGCTTATTTATCCAGGCAACACCTGTATTGTAAATATGGAAAAAAGGCCTGGCAGAGTTGGACAAAGACATAACCCTCTCACTATGCTGTTAATGTTTAACCTCAATTTCTATTTACACTGCTCACAAAAATAAGTCTATTACATTTATATAGTTTGTATACAGTATACTATAAGCACTATAGCAACTAATGAACTCCAGTTTGGTGCATACAATTCTCCCAACTGAACAAACATGCACAAGTTTCTTGACTTATTCTCTGACTTGTACAGGAGTATTCATGTGGGCAAATTTGAATGTTGCAAAATGGTGAGCTTTTAAGATTCCAAAAAACAAAGCATTGTTCCACCAATCACTTTTTGTTTTTGCCGTGAACTGTTAAAAAGCCGTTGCTGTCAAAGGAGGACAAGGACATTTCTGACATGGGCGTTCTGCCCGTGAGCCGTTCATATTATCACTGACAACATTATGCGCTTTGACTGCCCCAACTAGAACACGCCAAACGCATTACTCTGACGTCACCAAAGAAAAGCCCAGACTTTGTTCAGTATATGAAGCCTCTTATGTGAAATGGGGACATCAATAGTTTAATGTATTCTTAAACACTGAATGACTGTAGCTTTAGTTACTGAATCTCATACCAGGCCAATTTGGAGAAGCCAGTTGAATCAAACTGCAAGCCCTACCCTTATTTCCTGCAGAACTACTGATCCTCATGAACATGAACCCAGTATGTTTGGTATTCACCTTGTCTCTTTCACCCTCTCCAGTGGGAGTACCAAGTTGGCCCATGTGAAGGCATCAGCATGGGGGACCACCTGTGGGTCTCTCGCTTCATTCTGCACCGGGTGTGTGAAGACTTTGGCGTGGTGGTATCATTTGACCCCAAGCCCATCTCTGGTAACTGGAATGGAGCTGGTTGCCACACAAACTTCAGCACACTGCAGATGAGAGAAAAAGGAGGCCTGAGGTAGGTTACAGCTATGTACTATGATTTGATGCTGGACTCATGTTACCTCATCTTGAATATTTAGTAGCACCAGATTGACATTGCCTATTGATTGGGCAATAGGCAAGCATGTCAGATGGGTATTGGCAAATGACCTAACGTACTGTTTTTGGCTTCAGTGCCAGCCTGAGGTAAAGAGTACATGTAGTCACTAGGAAATGCCTCCTAGTTCCCAATATCTTTTTTTTATTCCAAAGTCTCCACTGAGAGGAAATGAAAAGGCAATAATTGAGGCAGTAACAGAAGTTTGGTGTTTCTGGGTTACTAGGTGCTTTAGTGCATTAAGCCACATTGAGCCTATTTTGGTAATAGGTTTGAATGGGATTTAAAACATTTATTGTAAAAGTATTACTTTTCAAGTTGAAAGATTTATTGAAACCTACACATCTGACAGAGGCCTAATTCTAAGCAAAAAAGTTTAACTACCTTAAGTCCTAACATTGTATGTTTCAATTCCTATTTTTTTAAATGTATTTTTCCTCTTCCTACAGTCATATTGAAGAAGCTATTGAGAGACTAGGCAGGAGACACAGCTACCACATACGTGCCTATGACCCTCATGGCGGGCTTGACAATGCCAGGCGTCTCACGGGCCGCCATGAGACCTCTAACATTCACGAGTTCTCGGCCGGTGTGGCGAACCGTGGTGCTAGTATCCGAATCCCGCGCTCTGTAGGTCAGGAGAAGTGTGGCTACTTCGAGGATCGTCGTCCATCTGCTAACTGCGACCCGTATGCCGTGACCGAAGCTCTGATCCGCACGTGTCTTCTGAACGAGGAGGGGGATGTGCCCAAAGAATACAAATGAACTCGTGCCTTTTAAAATGTCTATCTGTGGGAGATGATGTCTTTTAGTACTGTGGTTTACTGAAGCCTTGTATTTAGTTGACTGGTCAATCTGATACGAGAGCCTTGACAACAATTTCTAGAATCGTAGTTTTAGTTTCATCTTTTAAGAAAAGGATGTTCATAATTGGATAATCCTGACGTTTACTGTATTTTTCATGCCGTTGTGACAGACTATTCCAGATGCTGGCTTACATCTAGTTAATGTAGCGGGAACAATGGTGATCCATACCATTTTTAACTAGCAATAAATTTGCCAGTGCACTGTGATCTGCTTGACCATGTAATGCATTTTAACATGAGTTATATAAAATAACCAAGTTTATATCAATTTTAAGAAGTTTATTTTTGGATCTGGATCATTCATTACAGTGTACAATGCATTTAATTGCAGGAGAATGGTAATACTGACACATTAAACATTTAGTACTTTTCTGATATATGGTGTTGAATTTTGTGACTAACTAAATTTGTGAAGATCTTCGCAGAAAAACCTAGGTTAAACTAAACTTCTATTGTATATTGAACTAGGCAGACTTGCTGTTTGCTCTATTGCCAGTTTAAACTTTAATTGTCAGTTTAAATACTGCAGTTATCACTTATTCTCACTTGATCCTATTTAATTGCAGTGGAGAAGTTTCAATTTGTGCAATTACACAATGCACACTGACCAGCAACTTATTAGGTACACCTGTCTGCATGACGCCAGTCTCATGGCTCTGTATTTCGGCATGTAGACATGCTTATGATGACCCCGAGACGAGCGTAAAATGGGTTAGAAAGGTGACTTGACTTGTGAACACGACAACATGGTTGGTGCTTGACCTGCTGGTGTTAGTATTTCAGAAATGGTTGATCTACTGGGATTTTCACATGCAGCCATATCTAGGGTTTACAGATAATGGTCTGTGAAAGGAGGAACTTTCCAGTGAGCTTTATCTCCTATTGAAGACTTAAAGCATGCCAAGCCTGGTAGAAGATGGCACGCAACTCCACCACTGGACGTATCAGCTGTTCAGGCTGCTGTTAGTGGTGTATGTGTTCTGGGAGATGTTTTCTTGCCACACTTTAGGGTGACTTAACTCCAGTTGAGCACTGCTTAAATACCACAACCTATCTGCCCACAATGTGCCATATTATGATGGTTACGTCCAGTATAATGCCTTCTCACACAGCTCAAATGTCAAACTGGTTCACTGTATTTAAATGGCATCCACAGTCACTATATCTCAATCCAGTAGAGCATCTTTTTTGGATGCAATAAGAGTCGTCATGGATGTGCAGCAAATGCATGATATGTCCATACAGATCAGAATCTCTGATAAATGGTTGAAGCACATTAATGAATCTAACTGGTATTATATTAGTCTGTGTTGCACACAGGCAGTTGGATAAAAGTGCTATTCTCAGGACATAATGCATTTGATACCTGTACACATGGCAACGCTATTCCCTAATGGCAATGGCCTCTTTCAGGACAGATAACACAAACTGTTGAGAAATGAGTTGAGGAACATGACAAAGGTGTTGACCTTGCCTATAGATTCCCCAGATCTCAATCCAAACAAGAATGTGCTTGGATGTTGTGGACTAAAATGTCAGTTTGTTCCACTGCCCCCTTTGCTACTTAAATGATCTGCTACTAATGTTTTGGATACAAAAGAGCACCTTCAGAATTCTTGCTGACTACATGTCTTGGCAGAACGGCAATGTGTACTCAATATTAGGCAGGTGGTTTTATTGGTGTATTATTAAAACCCTGGAATATATCCTAAACCGACCAGGTTATAAGTATCATTAAACCTCCAGCTCCCAAAGCATTACGGATTTTTCTGTGGCCATATTCGACTCACACATTGTGCTCCAAGTGCTATACAAATAGAACAGTCCACAAGAGGGGAACCTGAGTTTTCAGGTGGCTCTTGCTTAGTTTGTTTATAGCACATTTGGTTTGCATACGGTACCATGGATTTGAATGGAGTTTCACCTTAACAGTGTGTGAGTAGAGAAGAACTACCATTCATGGTTTGTTTTTTCCACCCTTTAATCAGAATAGTGATTTGTCTCCAATCTAAAATGTTATTTAAACTCATGTGTACACATTGTTCATTCAGAGTGGTCCATGCTTGGTTTTAATAAGGTTTCAACCTATTTTAGAATCATTTTGTGCAGCTGCTGATCAGACAGTTTTTATTAATTTAATGCATTTTATGTAGCTTTTGCTTATTAAACGATTACTATAAGCTTTTAAATTTCTTTTAAACTTAGACTTACTATTTCTTTTAAACTTAGTAGGTAAGTTTTAAGTCTTACGTATCATCTAGGCTACCTAGGGAGGTTGTAGGAAGTCTTGGTCCTCCCAAGGTTCCTTCTTTTTAAATTCTGTTACACACCAAATGCAACACAAATAAGCAATTATAAAATGCAACATATTTGGACACATTTTTTTCGTCTCAAGAAACATTTGTTCCAAGTATTAGCCTTTTTTGTTAAAATGGCATGGGTTTATTTTCCAGCCAAGTTTTGTTCAATGGCTCTGAAACACGGTTGTAGGTTTTGAAGTTGACGCATAAGGTGCCTATTTTCCTTCCACCAAAACAGTATCTCAATTGCATTGTAGAATATCCAGATGTTGTTTTTGTCCTAAAGCCTGTTGATCTTTTGCTGCAGTTGTTGTTGCCTTTTGTTTCTCAGTGCTGTCTCTTTAAATCGTTTTGTTCTTATTGGGTTTCCTTAAGTGTTCGCAATAACAGGGACTTCAGAAGATTGTAGAAGTTTCAGCAAGTCGTTGCTCTCTTCTCTATTGCAGTGGCACCCTTAGGCGCCGTTTAGAGGACAGAGTTAATAATGTCTTGTGCCATGCTCTTTGTTGCAGCTTTAGAATGAAGTTTTGACACCAGTGTAGATGCCACATTTGTTTCAGTTCAAGTTCAGGCACATTTAAACTAAATTCAGAACAGGACCTCGTTCGTTGTTGCTCACCACAAACTCAAACAATATGCCTTGATTTTACTCAGTACAATGGGAAAAGGGAGTGCAATGAAAGATTACTGAAAAATACTTTCGGTAAAACAACCTTTTCTTTGCTAAAAACATGTTGTTGAGCAATTTATTTGGCATTACAGAGGCATTAGGTCTTACAGAGAAGTCTGGGCAAATCTGGTCATGTTCCTCGATTCTACATACAGTATATAGAGTACATTTATATAGACGTCACGCTGTAATGTACGAGTGCAGGGACCTCATCAGACCAACTTTATTAAGATATGTGCCCCAGGAAAATGATGCTTTGCACCACTAAAGTCATGGTGGAATAAAGTCATTGTAATCCAGGATTTCATTTACATTTAGTCATTTAGCAGATGCCTTATCCAAAGCATCTTACAACTGATACAATCTTACAGTCCTAGCAGTTGTGTGTAAAGGGTCTTGCTCAAGTAATGAACATTTCCAGTTTAGCAAAGATGGGATTTGAACGCTGTGTTTTCTGATCCAGCATCTTAACCACAAGGCCATCACAATGCCACAGGCTTCACACCCAACAAAACTTCACTACAGGCACCCGATTTCAGTAATACCACAGCATCTTTATAAAAGTACGAGTGACTAGACAGTTTCAGACAAGGTCATTATAGAATACAGCTATATGTTTTGGCCACTTATAACTGTATAACCTACCAAAAGTACATAGGAGATCACCGGATACATCCATTAAACTAGCACAGGTATTAGCCATGTAATCATAAGCACAATTCATGCAATTAATATAAAAAAAGGAATTCATGTTAGTTTGTTCTTTATTACTCACCCACTACAGAGGAACACAGGCTTTAGTGTTAAATCGATAAATCTATTTAGTGTTTACCAAGCTTATTTTTTCTACAGCTGTGCCCCTCTAAATTCTGTGTGCCCCAGTTTGACGTGAAGTCTAGAAACGTCACTGTATGAGTGTATTTTACCTTTTATGTATTCATTTGCTGAAATGACTGGAGTAAGACTAGATCTGACGCCTGGACACTGTTTGAAATGCAAGACGTGTACAGAAATGTAAGCTGTCCTATTCTTGCAGTAGAGCAAGATATTCTTGAATCAATGTTTCATTATGCACTCTAATAACTTGTACCACAGCTCTGCAATCTAAACCGACAGCTCAGTGTCATGTCACATGTAACCCAACAGCTTGGGTAACTAATAATTTTTATACCTAAAACCTTTCATTACACGTTGGTAACGTCTAAGACTTTTATCTCTGAGCTTGCGTTTTGAGAGCAGAAGATTATTGTGGATAAAAGAAATATCACAGTTTGGAACATGGCATACAGTATAATGATGCTGGAAGGTTTCATTCATTTAGAATATTCTGTGTTTTTGCACAAATATGACCTAAAATATCATCAATTGTTCCCACAAAAGCTAAACGTGGACAAAGAGAACCCAGATGGACAGATGGCACTATACTAAATCAGTTATATATTGAGGAAAATAATGCTTCCTTACATATACTGTGCCTGTTTTATTGGCAAATGCATGTGAACACTTGCTGTCGATATCTGACGTTAACCCCCGTGTACAATAGTGTCAGTTCAGTAATGTGACTACATATTTTCAGTATTTATCAGTCCTGAATATCACTTTGGAGTGATTCTACTCGGGATGTTGCTGAGTTTCCTCACATATACTGCTCGTTTCAGGTCTTTGGTTTACAGCATTTCATAGGATTAAGGTATGATGTTTGATTGCCCATTCCAAACTTAGCTTTCTTCTTTAACCATTCTCTCATAGGACAACTTCCGGATTGTTAATGTGACTTAAGGTCAAAATTATTTGTTTTCAGTGCAAGTGCTGTCTGAATTCTCTCTTTTTTGTCGATAATTTGCTACCCTATATGGAATAGTGACCATAAAGAGTAAACGAGTGGACACACTCCTTGGTTGAATCCTTACCAGATATACTTGAAACTGTTATTATGGGAGGTTTATCCAAGTAAGTCCATAAAACAGGGACAAGAGCAGCTTGACATTAACCTAGAAACAACAGGAAAAACAATAATATCAGGAACAGGAAGAGGAAGGGGGTTTTAAATAGGTCAAGCAAAGCAGTCAATAATTAAGCAACTTTCTTTAGAATAAGAAATGGGTTAGAATGGAACCATGTAGGAGGATGTAGCTACCCATCATCCTGGCAGCATGAAATCTGGTCCGACCTGTCAGTTGGCATTACCTCACACAAATTTGGCTTGAACGTTGCCGTAATGCAGCTGGTAAACCGGCTGCACAGGGAGCAAGGCATGGCACACTCACTCATGCATATGCATTCGCACTATGGCCACTTTGGAAGCACCAATTAACCTAGCACACATATTTAGAATGTGGGAGGAAACCGGAGTAAACAGAGTAAACCCAGGCAGATGCAACAAGGACTGTATACAGAACTCGAGGCCAGATTCAATACCTAATAAAATTCCACTCTTAATGTCTTCACTATTAATACAAAAAAATCAATTTGTAAAAATATCTGAAACTTTGTATCTTATATATTTTTTTCAGAGCCAAGTATTATTTTGTTCAAATACAAAAGAAGAATAGCGTGCAAGCTGTGCAATAAGTCGAGATCTATTATGTTTAATAATGCCGAGGAAGTACAGAATTTCCTTTTAAATCAAGATATATGCGTTGCCAGAGATTATATCAGTAGGATAAACAGGCCACTGGTTAAACTGTTAATTAGATAGACCATAACCCTTAGCATGATGGTTGTATTACAAGAGGTTCTGCCCTTCAATAAAAGCAGGCAATTACATTGTAACTGGTAAAATCCAGATTTATCAGATTAGTATGGCTGTGTGTGCAGCAGTCTTAAATGAGTTTAAGATAATGTTACGCAAAGCCTTATACAACATTTTGGGCTCCCCTTTATTAATTATCACTTGGTGTTTTAGCACAGGTGAGTAATGCTGTGAGTACACAAACTTATATATGTAACATAAATAAATTGTAATTCATACATTTGAAAATGTTTGCTCAACCACTGCTTTTGGGAAAGCCTGTGTTCTCTCCTGCCTCACACACAGCCAGTAGTATCTAGAAGGCATCATTTGGAACACAGGTTCCCTTGGTGGTGAGCTAGTGTATTACCATAGCCTCACATGAGCACCCAGGCCCCCTAATTATATACTCTATATTAGCTTAATGTTATCTCGTAGTCTTATATTATAATAATATACTGTAAGACTGCAAAAGTCTTAGGCCACCATTAGATTCGTTATGTCATCGTTTTAGCAATCATATAATGGCCATATGTAATTATTTCCCAGTCTCTTTATTAGAATACAACTTGAAAACGCATGTAAATTGTATGCAGTATTATAAAACAAAAAAAAATATGAAAGGCTACAGTGGCAAGTATTTAGTGTGACCTATCACTTGAGCAAACATCTGGCAGCTTTATCAGGATCCAAAGTTGACTCATCTAGTAATGGGTAGCAGCCAAGAAACCACTTTCCAGCAAGTGTGAAATTATGGAGCCTAGTTGTTGACAATATGTTATATATGCTCTTTTTACCATTGCACATAGAACAAAACTAATGGTGATTTAAGACTTTTGCAAACTACTTTATATGCTTGAGAATGTGTCTGCTTAATGCTGACTAATTGTTCCAAGGAGATCTGGTTGTTCTGGGTTAAGAATACTTTAATTGACACAGTTGCTGTTTATTTACTAGTGTAAATTACTTCCCATAGCTTTCAGTAACAGCTCACATAATTATAAGAGTGTTTCCTTGTTTCTTAAGTAATATTTCACATTATTATGTATCTAGGTTTCCAGCATATTGTACAAACACCTTCCTGTTCTGAAAACAGACTCCACTTTCCTTTATCTCATGAATTACATACCGCGTATCACCATAAAGAGATAAAGTGTGTGGTTACACTCACAGTTGCCATACAATGTTTTTAAACCCCCATAAAATGTCTGATCTTCACTCATCATACATATCATAGCCACTTTCTGCATAAACTAATTACTTTTATGATACATACTGATGAATCATTCACAACCCAGGCTGAAAAATTATTTCAACTTCCGGGCTGATAATAACGTAGTTAAGATTGTAGATCGTATGTTTTAAAGATGACATTTTCTTTTTTAGAAATGCGTAAAAAGTCTAAAACTTATTCCTCTCACAAAGACCTGTTCACATGAGTCGTGGTGAATTTCAAATAAATGTCCTCAATGAAGAAGAGATTTTAAAGCTACGTCATACTGAAAAAGTGGCTAGTGCTGTCACCTCACATTCAGAGACCAGTGGAGTTTAATGGATTGTCCAGGGTCAGTCCCAGCTAGGCCCCAAGTCCTGGTTGTAAGACAGATTGTTCAGAGTACTGTTGATGATTATTTCTAGGAGTGGGCACAATGTGGAACGATACCACGTACTCCCAGCAGAAGACTTGCAGAAACAACAGAATGAAATGTTTCAACACATAAAGTATAACCGCACTTGTATAATTGAGTAAGAAAAGGTCAGAAGAGGTGTCCTCAATCAGGATCTGTTATGGTCTGGTCAAGCAAAATATGCTAGAATTATCTAAATTCCCTTTCCAGTGGCTGAATGTGTGTAGATAAAATTTGTCAGGATGAGCATGGAAGGGTGGCTGTGGTGAGCACTAAGGGGACCAGTCAAAATGAAAAAACAAGTGTAACAACAAGAACATAGCCATCGCTTCAACAACAACAAGCAAAATAATAATTATAATAATAACAGGAATATATATAAGCACTATGATCGCTGGAATATGCGCTGGACCCTTGTGGCCCTGGTCAGGACAAACAGAGCAAATAATAATAATAATAATAATAATAATACTTATTATTATTATTCAATTTATATATAATTGTATCAGTGGATCCTGTCTGTCTGACCGTCCGTTGCTACATAGGTATTTTCTTCAATTTTACCCGTTATTTAAAAAAGACTAAATTATATATTATTTTAAATTAATATGAATTATATATATAAAATTAATAATGAATAAAGTAGTTCCCATCTGAGGGAGGGGAGACCCTGCAACCCGCAACAGATAAAGTGAGGTTAAAACATCAAATTATTATTGTCAAAGGTTTCTGTATTATACAACTATTATATAACTAAGTAAATTAGTTTATGCTTAATTCATTATATTCATTATAATATACTATGTATAGTTTACATAAATTACTTTATGCTTTAAATTGTTTATTTGTAGCCAGTTTAAAATGTTGGAAATTATCTATATAATATATCATATCATTGCTCAGCTATGCCAAGTAGCAAAGTGTTTTTTGAGGCTGTGTCATCAACATGTGATGTGTGACTGACAGAAAATATCTAATTACTTGCAGGTTTACTACTGAGAGTGTAAAATCAAAAACAGGACAGCAGAAAAAGCGGTATAATAATAATATTAATATTATTATTATTATTTGTGAAGTCAATCATTATTGTTTGCTGTTTTTAATGTTGTGCGTCACTTGGCTGCTGTAAGATTCTGAGTGATGGTGTGTGATCCTGCACACACATACACACTGTGTTTAGGGACAAACAGGGATATGACACCAAAGCCAAGGCTGCCCGCTGCTTAGGCTGAGCAGCTGAGAAAGCAATGAATTGTGGGAATACATGAAGACATACTGTCCTCAAAATACACAGCAGATGTGGCTCACCACACACACACACACACACACACACAGAGTTCTGTAACAGGCTGATGATGGGTCAGGTACAGAGCTCTCATTATCTGTAAGAAACCCACTTATCTTTGTGTGAGTGTCTCGTTAAAGAAAAATTGTTCTCATTCTACAGCCATAAATCAGAAAAAGGGATGGAAATGCTATTTAAAAAATGCAGAAGTTCCTTACCTTGCTTTTGAATTTTATTTTATTACATACAGTATGAAAAGACATTTCATGTTTTCTCTGGTCAGCTTAATTATTTATATATA
>JAUZST010004627.1:0-16173 GCA_034779995.1 Parotocinclus haroldoi | reverse complement strand
TTATAATAGATACGTGTCCTTAACTACCAGTCTGTTGGAGATGCAGTGCCACCCTGTCAATAAAGCACATACTAATAGAACATAATAGCATACTCATAGCACTTTAAGACAACAGAGACTTCGCTGCTTTTTAGCCACATATGTAAAGGACTTCTTTGGTCATACTATCGCTGGAGCAGTTTTTGTGAGCAGTATCTCCTATAGAACTATGAGGCACAACAAAACAGAACAGTAAATACACTGAAAGTACGCCAATGAAATAGACACTGTGCTGAATTGGCAATCAAACCTAAATTCCCTTTCTTATTTCTGTATCAGTCCTCAGGGTTGCGGAAAAGCTGGTGCCAGTACAGTCCATCATAGGTCACATACACCCAAGACCCAATGGTGCAACCCACGGAGCCAGCACACAGCCCTTCACTTTTCATCTGAAAAGTTACATTTTAAAATTAAATATCCCCTATTCTTTGTGCTTAGTGTATACTTTTACAGTGTGGTCAACATATGACCATTGTGTCTGCCTAGCGCACCGGTGAACTAGCTATGTAAACTTTATCATAACAGTGACAGTGCCAGTAAAAACAAGGTTTTTTTTTTTTGGTTTGTGTGTGTAATAATGCATTATAGTGCAGGTAAAAACTGTAAACTACTTTAAGACAATAATTATGGTGGTTTTTGAAACCTTGCACTCATTTATGCAAGAATGAAAAAAAAAATTAAAATAAAGTAGCACGGGGCAAATTTTAGATGACATATTTCTGCAAATATAATCATCTAGCTTTTGAGTTGTTGTTGACAGTATTAAATTTGCAAATAGATCATATTTTGTCTAAAAATATGTTTATAGCTTGTACAGGCTTCTTCAGTTTGGTGGAACACCACCTTAGCAAAGGGGTCTAGAAACATCCTGTGGCCTAAGAGGTGGCTATATTAGCCCTGTGAATCATGGGAGGCCTGGCATTCTAGGTGTCCCGTTACAAACCATATAAGGCCCCCCTCCCCCCCCCACAATGCATCGGTGCTATCGGTTTCTGTAGAGAGGCGCCTATTCTTAGGTTGTCACTCCAGCTCATCTGAGCAGGCAAGCACCCTCTTCCTCTGGCCCTTAGTGCATTTTTGTCTGTCGCACCAGTTAATTTGGAGTCTTGCCTAATTTTTTTTTTTTTTGGTACTAGATCTGTTCCTCAGGCTTATTTTTGCATTGTTGCATTCTGTCCCTTTTGGGGTTGGAGGGGTCAGGAAATCCTGTTTATTTTTTTTTTTACAGTTCTCTTCACTTTACTTTTTTTGTTTTCTTTCAGAGGCTTCTTGATACCTGTGCACCTTCACCTCCATATTTCCCATCCAGTTGGAGGAGGAAGTAGAAACCACATAAACCTTTTTTTTGAACAATGAGTACGTACACCGTGACACTGAACGGACCTGCACCATGGGGCTTCCGCTTGCAGGGAGGAAAGGACTTCAACATGCCCCTCACCATTTCCCGGGTAAGAGAGTTCATATTCAAATGCTACACGAGTCCTCTTCACACTTGCTTATAATCCGGAGTCCCCTCAGCCCGACTGGTCCCACTAACACACTCGCACAGCAGTGTGTGAGAATGAATGAGTTTGAATGAAGAAGTCTGATTTGCTACAAAAAATATACATTTCAAAGCTCACTGAAAACAGTCATGCTATTATGCAGTGTTTGATTGTCTAGTTAATTCATTAATGCAGTGCCTCTCAAAGGATGGGGCAGAGCTGTTTGCTCATAGCCGAGTTTGTGTGTACGTGTGTTTTGGAGTAAGAGGACTCGACTATTCTTATCTACAACAGAGGGACCATGCAGAAAATATTTTTGAACAACTGCATTAATGGATCTTCTTTTCTGTTGAACTTTTGCATTTGTATTGGCACTATGGTGGTCTAGTTGATAAGGTACTGGATGATGGACCGGAAGGTCCAGGGTTAAAATCCAGCCCTCGCAAAGCTGCAATTGCTGTATCTTTGAGCAAAAGCCTTAACACACAATAACTTGGATGATAATATTGCATCAGTTGTAAGTGTCTCTGGGTAAGGGTGTCTGCTAAATGTAATTCACTGTTTTGTTTGTTGTATGCAATGAACTGCCACTCTTGTCTTTAGTTGGTTCATTCATGCACCCTGTTTTGCCAGTTAGATTCTGACACCCTTTGTCTTGATTTGTAAGGATGGTCTGGAAAGGAATCACTCACTTTGCAGAAAAAAACAAACTATCTAGAAACACATGACTTATGTTACAAATGAGTGAACAAACTGGGGACAAAATACAGACACAACCAGACTCAGTCTACATTGATAGATTTAATTGCTAGACGTCTATCATTCTCACTCTTATGGAGGTGGTTTAGCTTTGAAAATAGAGATGTTGCTCTAAAGACCGTAAATTGATAAATCATTTGTCATGACAGACACATTGACAGATCATTTATTCTACCATCTATGAACTTACAACAAGGCAGAATCTGAAGAGCATGGCCAATTTCAAGAGTCAGATCCCAAGTTTTCCTTACATTTCTGTTCCACTGATGCCATAAGTAAGTAACAATCAATATTCTGTTAACTAGAGCAAGTATAAGGGAACTTTTGCAAGCCCATTTTTTTGAAGGATGCAAAGCATAGGCTAATTAGCATCATCAACAAAATCCCTGAAAATATTGAGATAATCTTTTGTTGATATCACACACCCTTATCTTCTTCCTTTATTTATTGCATGCATAATTGTGGACAACTGTCTTTTGTGACCAATAATTTGGGGCATTACATGATCAGAATGACTATAAGTAGGTATGTTGCCATCATGAAAGTTTGGTTGATGAATACTTAGTCATATAAATAATTGTAATGGGTTATTTGTGTGTTCGATTAGTACAAGCCTAATTGACTGCACAGCCATGTTTGATTAGTGGCTGATACTGATTACTGTTAGAATGATGCTCTGTATGTGCATGCACACAAACTGCACCCAAAAACTACAGATAGTATGACACAGGTAACTAATATATATTTTTTATACTATAATGTTGGTGGCAATACTCAGCACTGATCTCTAAACGTTAGAGCACCAAGTTAGAAGTTCAAACTGTTATTTTCTTTAACCTCATTACGTCTCAATGAACTCATTCACGTCTTTCTTTTGTTCGAACTTACTTGCCTCAACTCAGTACACTCAATTTAGAACCACTGTGGAAAATGACTGTTGTTCAGCATAACTGCGATAATTTCAATCACTGCGATAAAATGATTATGTAATAATTTTCATCCCTAGTTCTGTGTTGACTTGATTCCTGGAGGTGCTCCAAGGGCAAATGATAACTGCAGATGATTTACTGTATCTATACTCCTCGTGTGTGTCTCTATCTACACTAATCCCAAAAATATGGGATATTTATTTATTATTCACATTTCTGTGAGCAGTATATTTACCTTTATAAGTTAATAGTTTGGGCTGTGCATAGCTGTGAAAAATATCCTCCTCAATTGTCAAGTTGGCTTGAACAAGTCATAAAAAATAGGAATGTCTATAGGGATTTATTGTCAAATGGCGGCAGTTGTCTCACATGGAGACATTACACTTCCATTCTGACTCTCCAGAAATGTTGTAGTTCTAAACAATGTGTGCCTGTCTTTACATTTTCTTCCTGTGACATGAAGCCCTTTTTACCAGTCACTTGAAATGACTTGTACGTTTTTATTATATATAGTTAGATACAATGGTTGTATTTTCTTTTGCCAGTCTGGACAGTTTATTCTATTTGGACAGAATTTAGTTTCAGCTGGCGGTGTGTAGTACGCTTGGCTAAATTCAGACGTGCGAGCCAGACTTACAGGCTTCCCCCTCGCACCAAAGACCAAGCAGCAGAAGGCCTAGTCAGTCAATGCAGTGACAGGTGAGACGAAAAACTTCACTGTGCTCAAGACTGTGGGGGGCATTCCTGTAAAAAGTACCTCAAAATAATGACAGCAGTTACTATGTACACAGCAGGTGCTGCTGCTAGGCGTTAGTCCTTTTATGTGGTGCTTTATGGACTCACTTGCAACTTTATTTACTTTATTTAAAGCTACAAAAATGTTTGTAATGCAAATCAGAAACACAGTAGCCTTCTTCCCTGTTCCGGGTCTTGATAGTGTCTTGATAATGATGCTAGCACTTGTTACCTCGGTAACCATTCCAGCCACTGAGCGTACTTTGTCTTTATCACTGCCCCGTTACTACTCCGAAAGCGAATCTACTCTGTTATGTTTGGTTAAAACCTGTAGAAAGTCTCGTCTGTGGTCCTGGTGTCTGTTTCCTAAATAATGTCTTTTCTTTTCGACAGTTTCATTTAAAGGTGAATCTATGGTTTATCACTTGACCGCTATGTTTTTTTGTTATTTTATTATTCATGTTTGTATTATATTGGTATATAATATATAGCGTACCTGATCACAAAATGCTCATAGGCTTATCTATGCTCACTCAGAAAAGGTTGCTGGTTCAAGTCCCCCTATAAAGCGTTTTTATCTTCATTTTTTCCTAATTCTGAGTTTTAGCTATTTGTGTCCCATATGTACACAAAGTACGAACCGGCCGTTTAATTAGTTCGAATTAATATTATTATAAGATTAAAATGACAGTCTGTAACACAGTATGAAAATGGCAACAATTCCATAAATCTTATTCTGTTTCTGTTTTACTTTTAGTTAATGTAACAGTGCCATGTCTTGGTAGAAAGTGGTAATACAGCTGCTAATACACACATCGTGGAGGTAAGAATACCGAATACCAAAATATAACGCACAGGTCTAGTCTGCCGGCAGGCCAGTCAAGTACCTGCACTCTTTTTACTGCAAAGTCGCGCTGTTGTAACACGTGCAGAATGTGACTTGGCATTGTCTTGCTGAAATAAGCAGGTACGTCCCTGAAAAAGATGTTGCTTGAATGGCAGCATAAGTTGCTCTGAAACCTGTATGTACCTTTCAGCATTAATAGTTCCACAGATGTGCAAGTTACCCATGCCATGGGCACTAACACACCTCCACACCATCAGAGATCCAGTCTTTTGAACTTTACACTGATAAAAATCCGCACAGTCTTTGTCCTCTTTGGCCCAGAAGACACGACATCCATGATTTTCACAAACAATTTGACACTTAGGACACTTTTCAACTTTGCATCTGTCCATCTCAGATGAGTTCAGGGCCAGAAACGCCGGCAGTGTTTCTGAGTGTTGTTGATATATGGCTTTCGCTTTGCGTGGTAGAGTTTTACCTTGCACTTTTGTATGGGGTGATGAACTGTGTTCACTGACAATGGTGTTCTGAAGTGTTCAGGAGCCCATGTGGTAATATCCGTTACAGAATGATGTCGGTTTTTAATGCAGTGCTGTCTGAGAGATCGAAGGTTACAGAAATTTAAAGCTGGTTTTCGGGCTTACCGCTTACTTGCAGAGATTTCTCCAGATTCTCAGAATCTTTTGATGGTATTATGTAAATGACGAAATCAAAACACTTGAGTAAAGAAGGTACGCTTGCTGTTTGCAATACAATTGCGTTTGTAAAAGTAAAGAGACTTTCCTCACTACACTAGGTTTGTCCTATAACTTAGTATATATTATGCTGAGATGTAAGTTTCAATTAAAATAAAATTTGAACAAAAATGTTTCTGTAAACTGTCCTTTATAATACTTAAATACAAAATCTAGTAAATGAAAAAAATAATTCACTAAGCAATGTTACCTGATGTGTTGCATTTCCATATGAACTTGTTAAATTATAAGGTTTTTTTTTTTTTTAATTTTGTGGTTAAGCCCTGTGACATTTTATCCAGTAGCACTGTGCCGTCAAAAATGTGCTCCCTGTCATCGGGTGGTGAACTGAAATGCCAACCAGCAGGTCCAGCATTTATGATTTGCAACCTTTAGAATGCGTTACTGTTAACAACCTTCTGCAGTTACAATTCTATAAGAGTAATGTGTTTGTTGTGGTCTGTATGACTTGACATGAGTTCAAATCTCTATTCATATAAAATTTCAGCATCTTCTGAGCATAAGGATATTTTATTAATATGTGTAATGGTTACCCACATGGCATTTATTGTAGTTATCCTATGCCCCTAAAATATTTTTAGAAGATTGGATTTTATTAAGTGGCTGAATTTGATCTGCTTTAATTCTGCGTCACTCGTTTTTCAGCAAGGCTTTCTGCAAAGAAACCATTTTTTTTTGTTGTTATTCATCTCAGTTAGGAGATCATTTGACTGTTTTGAGTGCTTTTGATTTTGTATAATTTAAATAAATCACTCAGACATAATTGAGCTTTTTAAGGTGAAATTAGTAGACCTTTCATTCAAACATACCTCCTGTAATTTGTCTAGCCAACCAACGAATTAATCAGTCATTAGGCACCCAACCTTTTCATCCAACCAATTAATTTTATATCACATTTATTTGTGATATTTAAGGGTCATTTAAAAAGTAGGAGATGTTAAGATGCATGATGTTAATTGTTGTATGAAGAGATTCAGAAGGTCCGGTACCCACCCAATCCTTTAAACAGAATGAAAACATGCAAGGTTTTCAGACCATAGAAAATTCATAAAAAGAAAACCGTTTATCAAAAGTAATTTTTTTACTCCAAGCCAAATGTGTAACAGTTATCTTTGTTAGACCTGTTCCATGATTTCCAGTGACTGAGTGTGCTGACAGAAGAGGTTGTTTTTAGCACACTGCTGAAGGTCAGCTTAGCACTATTGAAGAGTTATAAATATCACCCTTGAGCTCCCATACCAAGCCAAACCAGACCGCATCATTCTGTCCCTGTGGTGAGTACATCATCTGAAAGCTTATCAACTTAAAACAAATATATATATTGTAAGATAGGATTCAAATGTTTGTCGACATAGAATAAGGGTCCTCAAAATTTTTCAAGCCGTACCACCAAAAGTTGGTTCAATGCTGTTAACGTCTGCTCTCCTTCCGACACCCCCCACTCAAACTCCAAAAGGGGAAAAAAAACCTTGCATAGTTAGATAGATAGCTCTAGGTTAGGCTATTATTATTATTATTATTATTATTATCATAATCATCATGATCATCATCAGTAGTGATAGCTAGGCCTATTATCATTACTAGGCTATTGTAATTATTGGCTTATCGGTAATTTATATGTTAAATCCATCACTATTCTATTACTATAGTTGGGGTTACATGATTTATTTTTATGATTAGCCTGTTATTATCATTATTATATTACCCCAAGAACACAGCATAACACACAAGCGTCAGTCCAAACAAGGTTTTACTGAAAATGGCAGGCAAGAATCAAACAGTCCAAACGTCCAGCAACAGAATAACACTTCAAACGGGGATGAGGCAAGCACTCGTTTTGGGGTCGGAAAACACCTTGCTATGGCGCGGTTTACAGATCGTGAATACGGTTGTGAGCAGTACACATTTAATAGACAATTAAGATTTTTGAAAGCAATGCCCATTTTACTTTATGACTTGACGATTGTAGTCATTTGTGAGTGAAAAATGACTGGTTAGAGCTGAGACAGGGATCGCTTTCCTACAGTCCAACCGATTGCGCTTCGACATGGGAGAAATCTGCTGCATCTCCTTTGTACAAATAGCCGGTAGTCGATATTTGACATTACCATTTTAACAAATACATTTATTTAAATGTACGAAATCATATGTAAATGTAATAAAACTGATTTTGTATCTGGTTAATCATGTTGAACAAAGTCGTGTGGCTTGATTCACAGCATGGTACGTCATCGATTTGGGAAGAAAAACATTTTCTATCATCTATTTCCACATTTCAGCTTTAGCTATTAAGTCGTTCTAACTTTTCCACCTTGTGGAATTGGCTGTTCTTGTACATATTCACAATTTCCAAAACTTGGTGAATGGAAAACCTGCAAGTGATTCCATGATTTTTCTTGATTTTCCTCCCTTCCCATTTTGTGCTCACAATCACCCTCCCCAATCCACTGAGAACTAGAAATGTCATGGGTAGAATGAGAAATACTGGTATTAATATGCTTTTCTAATCCTTTCAGAATTCATCAAACATTCTTACACAACTCCTTTTTTTTCCCCCTATTCCCTATTTCCGATATGTACATCCATTCAGACACTTGCAAACTTAGTTACTGTTCTTCCTTTGAACCACTGCGTGTAAAGTAATAGGGAAGGTCAACAACAGGTTGCCTTGACCTTCTCAATTGTTGTCTTATGTTTGTATATACTTTCTTTTTTCTTTGCTTTTTTCTTTATTGCCTCTCTCTCTCTCTCTCTCTCTCTCTCTCTCTCTCTCTCTGCTTTCTTTGCAATATAAAAGAGGTCGTGTGTGCATTTGTTAGGGAACATGGATTTCTACTGGCATATCAGTCACCCTTTCACCAAGGCATCAATTGAATGAGCTGAGCACAGAGAGTGAGATGTTTTGTGTTGTGTTCTGGTTACTCCGTTTTCCTTGCTGTTTCAAAGATTTGTTGTGCCATCTTACGTTGCTTCATGTTAGTTTTGCTACACCAGGTAAACGTCCTGGGAATGTGTTTTAAAAACAGAATATGCCCCACAAATCCCTAAAAAACAGTCCCATTGCCCTTAATTGAATGAAAGTATTTGTGTTGTGTGTATTATTTGTGTATTATTAGAATATTATTTTTTATTACGTTTGTTCAACCAAATGTTTCTGTAATTAAATTTAAAAGGCATTTCTATTGAATAGAGCGTACACACGATAGTGATGGTAATACTACTCTTAAGTCGAGTAACTGGAGGAACTGGGTCACTTGCCCATGGAAAAAAGCGTAATGTGTTCTAGTAGCAGAAATGTAGTTTTTAGGGAAAGACCGTTTGTGCTTGTCTATTATCATAAGTATTGTTATCTAATAGCTATGTTTAGTTGCAGTGCCTAGTTTCAGTCCTGCCATAGTCCAGTGTGCTTCTGAATGGCCAGTTATTGAATGAAATGTCTGCAGTTGGTCTTGATTGACAGATTGAAACTTTCGCAGAGGACTATCCAGCTAGAAAACCAGGGTCACATGTAATACAGCCTCAGATACTGGTGAAGGGTCACTCAGAGGCTTCTGAGAAGAGCGCTCTGAGACATGAAGTCATCAGACAGAAGGTGTTGCTGACATCAGCAGCTCCACCGCCATAGTAACCTTTCCAGAGTCGACTGGAGTCTCCCAATACTCCAAGTGCCAATTAGAGATGACATTTACGATACAGTGGTTTGAAAAGAAGGGTCATCCAGTCAGTTCAGCTGTCTGCTCTGACCGCTTGCCTCTGGTGAGGAACTCTGTGTGTGTATTTCTGTCCCTATTTTCCTAGCCAAAATTCCAAAGGAGATTCGGCCCATTTTAGAACTATATGCACCTGGCTTTGAGGAAAAAATATCAGTGGGCACTTAATTAGCTTGTAGTAATTGGACTGTCCTTTACTGGCTTGTGAAACAGTTTTACGAGAATCAGTCATTCCATTCTTAGTCTCATGTTTATGAGGAGTGTGTTTAGTTTTAAGCATAGTGACCAAATGGTTGTATATGAAAGTTTGTACAGATCTGTATCAGGTTTGGACCCAATACCGTTTTACAGTATGAGATCCGGATACTTGTTACTAATTGGTAGAGAATATTTTTTTTTTTTTTTTTTTAATCAAAGCTTCGAAAATTTCATAAGGCAAATCAGGAAGAAAATGCCTGGCTGCATACTCTGTGACATGAATGTTAGGTTAATTAATTATGCAAAACTGTCATTGAATGAAGTGTCTAAATATATATGATTAATATTGAGATAACCTCGTGTATAGATGTAACCTTGTGTGTGCCGGTGAAATAACCTCTGATGTCGATGGTGACGTTAAATAAAACCAAATAAACCAAAACAGCTCATGAAACATTACACGGACATTGGTTAATCATTTTAATCTCAGTTATAACACATGACACGTCTGGAAACTCTTTTCAATCAAATTTAACTGAGCATTTTAGCATGTTCCCATTTATAGATTATTTTTATAATCCCTGTTTCAATGAGGTAACATAAAGGTCAGGCTGTAAAACTGTCTAGATATCTAAGAATGTCCATGTACACTGTTAGGAGAATAATTAAGATATATATAAAGCAACTGGCGCTGTAATGAAACTGCCAGGAAGATGGCATAGAGTTAAACTTTCAACATGCTTGTTCCAGTCTCCTAACCTAAATCCTATTGGAAAAATCGGAGGATGAATAGAAAAGATGTGGAGGTTCTGGAGAAGTTTGTACTTTGGAGTGTGTTAGATTCCTTACCCAGGAGCCCACGGCATGATATTCTTGCATATACATATGTCGTTTTGATTATATATTCATATCTTTTGATTAAGCTTATTAATCTTGTTGTTTCATTACCATTACATACATCATTTTCATTGGTTCAAGAAGTGTCACTGCTGTGTTGGATATTTTATTAAAAATGATGTAGAGCACTTTTAGACGTTTTATTCCACTCACAGGTTCTTCCCTTTACCATCCCTCCTGACCCCAGGCATCTTTTATTCCAGGGGTGCACTTATGCCCACCTTCTCCATTACATCCACTGTCAGTGCATGTCATTTAAAAATTAGGGCTGTACTGATACACTCTGCTCACAATTGTATTTTTCTTATCGATTTCACAACTGACAAAAGACATTTTAATAAGAGACATTTTACAGTGGTAAACTGCCGAACAAAACACGTTTTCCTGTATAAGCTTTTAAACAACAAAAACACTTTTATAACTTCCAATTCAAAGAAGTTAATAGAACAGAGGTCACATTTGTAAACAGAGTGTTTTATTGTGTTTTATTTCTTTACTTTACTGTTTTATTTCTGAGCAATACAATTTCCAAATAATGTGTACTTTTCTTGCGTGAACTTTAACAGAAAATGTAATTCAAAATAAAAAAGGAGTCCCACAGAATGTTATATGTGTCTGTGATTGTGTGAACAATGTTCAAATACTTAGTTGCTAATACATAGGAATGCATAATTCAACTAGAGGATGTAGATCTTCCAATTCTTGCATCGTGACAGACATATTTGAATGGTCATAACAACAAACAATCGGGTGTGAAAATATTTAAATGTTTGATATAAACTCTTAACTTTTATGGTCTCATTGAGTAACTTTATTCATAGCTTCCTCCTTTTATGTGCTGTAATGTATTTCTTGGCTGTAAGAAAAGACATGGAAAGATAAGTCACATCATAATATCATTTTTCCTTAAACAGGAAAAAGCAATATAGATGCTGGCAAATAGAAAAATAATATCCGGTTTCTTTGACTGTGGCTTTTCAGCATTTGCTATATCGTCCTTGCTATACTGAAATGTAAAGCTGTGCTCCCTACTGGACAAAGATGGGCACTAATTGTGAAGCAAGTCATGAATGATTTTTCCTCTACTAATTCAGTGATTGCAGATCTGGTTGCTCAGAGGTAAGAACCTGCAGTTGGAAGGCAGTTCTTGTACGCCTGAGTCCAATTCCCAGGCAGGGCTTACAACATGAAGGGTGGGTGTGTTTACAGAACTCTGTGACGGACTGGTCGAGGTTTTATCTCTATCTGTGCCCAGTAAATTCTTTGTTAAGCTTCATACATTCCTCCATGTCACTGACCAGGATACGGAATCAACATGCATAAATAAGTCAGTGTTCTGAACATATGCCTTCCTGTAAACTCAAAAGATTTCTGTGCTGTTTTTTTTCACTGTAGGGTTTTCTTTTATCTACAGATTACTCCTGGGAGCAAAGCAGCTGCAGGTAGCCTGAGCCAGGGTGATATCATTGTGGCCATTGATGGAGTCAGCACTGATGGCATGACTCACCTGGAGGCCCAGAACAAGATCAAATGTGCCAACTTCAACCTTGCCCTCACAATGGCCAGGTACAGTGTCTTGTCTAATTTTTAGCAATGGTAGTAATGTCCTACAGTTAAGCCCATCCACTCAATCCACACGGCTCACGTTCCAGTGCCCACCCGGCAACTCTGCGCGCAAGGGCAGGAACAACCCTAGATGGGGAGCCAGTCCATCGTAGGGCACACAGTCGCACACTAAGGGCCACTTTAGAGACACAAATTAACCTAATACGCATCAGGACTGCGGGAGGAAACCGGACTACTGTCGCTAAAATCGCCATTGATGTTGCTGGTGAACTATTTCAGTCATTAGCTTATACCGTTTTTCTCATTTACACCATCGCGTATACGGAGCATGATGCCATCAGTCCTCTGTGACCATGTAGTTTAACATAGATTTTGTACTAAAGTGTTGCACTGATAGTGGCGTCTTTTTTTGAAGCCCATTTACCTGCATGAGCCTAATGACGAAGTCAACCATAAAGCTTCAAACCAAACACCGCAGTGCATTGTGGGTATTCCTTGTCCACTAGGGAACACCGTACAGCACTTAACACAGTGCATTGCGTGATTGTCAGAGATTGTAGTCTCCACAATGTTTTCAGGCAGCAGTAAGTGGTAGAACCCTAGTATAGTGAACTCTATCATGTTTAGGGAAATGTTTCAGACAGAGCTAATAATCACGGTGCTGTGATCCCTGGTCTCTAAGTGTTAGCGCATCTCTCATGGTATGAAATAAATAACATAAACAAACGTTAACTATTACAACTCAAAGCTATTTCACAGATGCAACATGAGTACATTTACATTTGTTACAGAGCAGCAGAGACTTGGGGACAAACAGGAAATTTGTTTGAGGGAAATTTGCATCAGATAACCAGTATCAGAAAATATAGGAAAATACTGCATGAATAAACTGCAGTGGCAAGAACTGTCCTTACACATGAGCAAAAGCAGCATCTGGCAGTTCATAGGGATGCCAAGTTACCCCTACTACAGTTCAAAGATGCTTGATCAGGAATGGTGTTGATGATGAAGAGTAGCAGCTAAGAAACCAATTGTTTATAGTATGTTTTATTCTAATCATGGCACACTACTGTACATATATGTATGAGTACATTAGTGTTTGGCATAATGAATTATAACTAAACTGTGATTTTTTTTTTAATAGTGTAAATTTGATCTAATAATTAACCACATGATTACTTCATTAGTTGTTTTTTATCAGAAATAAAGCAAGCCATCTATTCGCTCAGGTCTGAGCAAAAGTTTTCTGTGACGTATTATTACAGTATTACAAGCAAGGTCTGGTTGAACTTTTAAATCGAACTTTGTATGAATGCATAACAGTTGCACTTATTGCCTGTGCATGTTTTTTTAAAGGAGTATGTGACAATATAAACTTTGTGGACATTTTTGCTACTCTTCTCCACACATATAGCATTAGGGCATTGAGGTCATATTTATGGTTACAGTAGAACAGTGGAAACAAACCACAATAAACTTGCAAACAGCAGTGTTTAAGGTAAGATCAGTCATCTGTTTTTATCATCTGTTTTGCTGTAGGTCAAAGCGCCCCGTCCCTGTACCCATGGCCACGCCACGAATTGAGACTTCTATGCCTATCATCCCTCACCAGAAGGTATATTCTGATGTGTTCAATGCCATACAATATTGCATCTACAGAGGAATATTATTAGTTCAAGTCTTGCTCCTGGTCTCAAAGCAGTGGAGCTTAGACTGGCCCGCATGGATTTGTCAGTTAGAACACAGATGGTAGATGTATTCGGCAAAGATAATGTTTTAATAGACTACTAGATTAAAGTTTAAAACCAAGCCAGAGCAATGCTTGATAACATTCTGTACCAACATAAAACCCCCAATTGCATCATGGCTGGTAAAATGTGATGTTTTAGTGAACTTGTTTATGTTAGAAAGGGCCGGATGGTGAGTTTCAGATAAGGCTTAAGGTCAGTGCAGAATTATTACAGAGGCTTGGTGAGAATGTCTGGGCTCTGGGTAACGTTTTACAGGGAATACATTGTACTTTATAGTTCTTAACGTTCAGCGTTCATGTCTGGTTCTGCCCCCTGGTGGTTTTAGAACGAATTGCAACCTTTCTATCCGTTCGACCAACACTACACAGGAATTTAATTCTAAACAGTTTTTCCATTGTCTAAGTCACCTCCTCACCTGTGTGTCTCCTCCTTCAAGGATCATCCTAATCAAATCAATGGTGGCCTTGCTGCCTCTGCTGAAACAAACTACTGCTGCAAACAGGAGCTCAACCAGTCCATTAATAAGCAAACAATGCCGCAGTATAACTCTCCTATTGGTCTATACTCAGCTGAGACGCTGAGAGAAATGGCTGTGCTTCAGGAGAGAGTTAAATCTCTAGGCTCCGGTGAGCCACTGTGGTATGTAAATGGGTCAGGCTACACACGGAATGCCAGTAGTCAGGTGGGTGAAGATGTGGTATATCCCACTGAAAGATTAGATTAGATTAGGTTAGTTTAGTTTAGACCATCTATACAGAAGCAATGAGTTCTTCTTGCACTAGAGATGCACCAATTACTGTTTCCTTGGTCAATTCTGATTGCTGTTTTTTTTTGTATTTCCGTTTTTTTCTCTCTTAGAGTTATGAATGACAGCATAAGGAAGCGTGTCTTTCTTTAGAAAAAAAAGGAAATAAGGCTTTAACTTTGATGGCCTTGCATTTGTTAGCTTTGTCAAATTTGTTTTTCCAGACGTTTTTGAAGTTTGTCCACGACTTGTCGGTTTGTACAGTATTGTATGCGTGTACAGTATTGCAAACAGCGTGATGCGTAATGATGCTTCTATGCTGAAGACGTGGCTTTGTCCAAAAGAGATTAATAATCCCACATTAGTATCTCTGCTCTAATTAGCACTCAAAATACAACTAAAATGGAACAGTTCCTCATCATTAACATGCATCTGGCCAACAAATCAGCTATAAGCAATAAGTTCCTGAGCCATGTTTAAAGCTTTATACATCTATGAACAGAACGCTTATATTGGACTGAGTGGTCGATCACTGGTAATGAGCAATTGGTGCATCTCTAACAGAACCCCGTCAAGACATGAAAACACATCCATGCTATATTTGACCAATAGCCCATATATCTTAGTTTGAACTATAAAGAAATAAATAAAATAGATGACCACCTTGGTTTCAGTGTTGCATTTAGGATAGGGGTTATACCCACCTGGCTGCTAAGTGGCTTCTTCGTGTGCCAGAAGGATGACAGCAGTGTGAAAGCAGTTAGTAATTTGATACGTCAGTGGTTCCCATACCATCTAGGCCACGAATTCTATTTGGGTTCAGATTCACACATACCTGCATTGGTGAACTATATGAACACACCAGTAACATTTACATGCAGGTTCGTTCTGTGCCAGCATGTACATTTCATCTAGTCATAAATCACTGTTTGACAAATTAGAATATGATGTAGACGATGTTGATGTAGTGGTATACATGTGTTAGAAATATAGTTCTGACTAATCTGTATGAAAGACCCCGGATATCTTCAGAATATCTATGAATATATAATAGGTTCCCACTTACCTCTGAAAGTTTATCTACACACACTGATGGCTTAATTCCTTTGTCTAGTCACATATTCGGGAAATGCAGAACCGACGCCGATGTTTTAGGTATTTAAAACAAATGCATGACTAAAATTATGTGAACACACAATTTAACTAGTGGATTCGATTGTCAGACACACCCAGTGTGAACAGGTGCATAAAATCAATCATACAATCCTGCAGTCTCCATTTCCGTGGTGGTAGAATGGATCATGATGCCCATCTGTGACTTTGTGTGCCTTTCCAGCAACTCAGTGTGCCAAATGTGCTGCTAGAATTACCCCGAGCAAATTTAAGTTCAACAATCACACAGCCTGGAAAAGCACACATGTTCAGAGAATGGAAGCACCAAGTACTGAAGCATAGCCCATAAAAATAGTCTATACACTGTTGGATTGAGTTTCTATTTAAAAGTAATCGTACACAATGCAGATGGACTGTAGAGCAGTTATCTGGGATAATGGTCACTGGTTTACTCTGAAGTTAATACTGGGAGAACATTACGTCTGTCACTATATGATGCCAACCATAAAGGTTTTTGGAGGCTCAGTATTGGTCTGATGTTATTTTACGTTGGTTTAATTGAAGAGAAAGTGCGCGCACACACACACACACACACACACACACACACACACACACACACACACACACACACACACACACACACAC
>JAUZST010004626.1:0-16173 GCA_034779995.1 Parotocinclus haroldoi | reverse complement strand
CACACACACACACACACACACACACACACACACACACACACACACACACACACACACACACACACACACACTGGGACTTTCTAATGATTTATTCAGTGTCTGATTATGAAAAATAGCCAGAATGTCTAGCAGTCTAACTTTCCAGCTGTGCCATGATTTTGACCACATCAAGTTTAAATCCAATCCACTTTTAAGACATAATTTATGCAGCTCACAAATTAGTTACAAACTGGTTATGTATTTTATTACATTCGGAGCGATATATGTATTGAACATTTGATTGGAAGGGTTTAAAACTAAAGTTGTTGTGTGAGGAAGGAAGAGCAGGTATTTTTTTTTAAGCCGTTTTTCTGATTAGGATATTGTTAGCAGGTGTTAGCCCTTTTTAAGCTCTGCTTTTCAGTGTGAGACAGAGCCTGTAGAACATATTACAACATTACAAGAAATTCATAAAATCTCTAAATGTATAAACATGATCAGTTTATTAATTTGCTTACACACACAGACTGCACGTCCGGTGTTCCTGCATCAATTGATAATGGAATATGCAAAATGCCATCAATAACAGATCAGTTTAACATATAACAGCGCGACACAAACTTTGCTTCTGAACTCAATAAGCTGCCACCTAAGATTGTAAGGAAATACAAAAAAATACTATGTGAAAATAAATGACTCTAAAACATATACATTTACACAGAATATCTGCATTGCCGTGTACATTTGTCCGTTCTTGGCAGATTATAAACGAATACAGTACATGTTTACATAAATAAATCATATCCGACATAAAGTGCATTCCCAGATAATCACTATTCTTAAATAAATAACAAAAAAGTTCACAAAGAAAACTCAATGACCTCAAGTACCGAGTACGGTTAAAAGTGAACACCACTATGAACTTAAAGAGTGAGGATGACTTTTGGTACAGAATATGGTTTACTGACCAAGCTACTCTCATTTTATTTAAATCTTTAAGAAACTAGGCTGGAACATATTACAAAATGTTTCATTTCATGGTTTCAGATACTGTAACAGTCGCGTGATAAAAGTGAGAACAGTCAAAAGACGGGCTTAGGGTGTGATGTGTGTGAGGCTCGCGAAAGAAAAGTGACTATAGCGAAAATACCCGAACTTCAACCTTTGGCTAGCGTTATAAACCCACACAGACACGGGGAGGACATGCAGACTCCACACAGAAAGGAGCCAGGCCGCCCCACCCTGGGATTGAACCCGGGACCTTCTTACTGTGAGGCAGCGGTGCCCCATCCCCCCACCGAGAATTGAACTCAATGTTACAACCTAGGCTGATATGATTAAGGCTTTACAGACTAATTCATAAAAGTCCTGAATTCAACTTAAAACTAAATTACTAATATCAGCAAATCATGTTTTATACTATAGGGTCAAAAGTATCTAGACACCCGTTCTAATTGCCAATGTCTGTTATTTTAGCCAAACTCAATGCTACCAGGTCGATAGTATGAAGAATACAGTAGCAGTAGAAAAGGGTGACTCGATATGACATTTTTATAGGCTTCCAATCCAACGAGCCAGCACATCAAATTTCTGTTTTGCCCTCCCAAACTATTCAGAAATGATTTTCAAGACCTCGATTTTAACTCAGTGATGGCTGTTGTAGCAGGCAGGACAAAATCCATGCTAATACTCCTGCTCTTAAATACCATTTCGGGGTTTTCACAAACGTTAGTCTATATAGCGTACAAATCTAGTCGGCCTCAGAATCTACAACATCTTTGAAAGTTCTGTGCCAATGGCACGAAGGTTGTAAGTTTAAGACCCATGACTGCCAGCAGAGCAATGGTCGATATAGAATCAGGTCTCTGTTTACAGTTCTCAAAAAGCTGATCCAAACACACACCCTTAGCCCAAGAATCTATTTACCCCCGAGCCCTGCATCAGGATAACGTTTATCCATGTACATTTACACGTTAAGGAACGCTAAGTTCGATGGAAATCCACCTGATGCTCGGATCCCTGCAGCTGCAGGCCCTGTAACTCTTGGCCCTTTTGCTGCAGGAGAATTGGGCACGCCAAACTGGGGAAGGGAGATAAATCCAGAGATGGACAAAATTATGATTTTACACAATGTATTCAACGTTCTTAAACATTTTCTGGCATTTCTTTATCTAAATTCTGAACCCTTGTGTGGATATGATCATAAAGCCAAAGACGTAATAAATGAGCAGATGTAATCAGGGTCTAAATTAATTTGTAAATAACAGACTCAGCACTTCAGTCTGTGGATTATTCACTCTAAACCCCTGTGCTACAGTTCACTACTGACCGAAAAAAAAAATCTGGTAATAAATATTAAATATGGAGTTTATGAACTACACAACCTGTGAATCCTGTTAAATAGTTTATTCTAAACTAATCAGGCAGTGTGGATATTAACAGCTAGTAGATGATTAACATTCCTATCCCACAGGCTTAGTGCACATAACCCTGCACTCCCATCAATAAAAAATCAATACCGCCCATGATGATGTCAGGCTACTCCACACCAGAAATTCAGAATCAATAATCCAACCAGACCTGAACATCTCACACATCGCTTTTATATAACCAGTGTCGGGGATGTTACTCAGTAAAATAGAAATCCATTACAAATCCATTACTCTAAAAATGTCATTGGATCACCCGACTCATTAAATTAATTAAATTAAATTTCATATTAATCTGTACCAACTGTAAAATAGAAGGACAAAAGTTAATCAATTATATAAAAACAATCAAGTTAAAATCCAAACTGTTTGTTGTATCGACTATTCAGAGTTTCCCCCCCAAGGCAGTTTAACTTACAGGTACGGAAAGTGTTTCAAAACACCAAATCTATTTTTTAATTAACTGATTCCCAGTCACTAATTAGTTTCATTAAGTTTCATTCCACCCACCACTTGTTAGGACAAACAACAGCTTGTTGTAAATACTTTATAATAATTTCAGTTAGTTTCGGTTTTTCACGCAGTACATCTGTTATATACAATATGGTGCAAAAGTATTAGGCCACCACTAGGTTTCTGACTGGACCTAAAAACTGCAGATTAGGATTCATCACTCCCAGATTTGTTCCAGTTTTTTGTGAGCCTTAGCATATCTGCTTTTTCTCTTCTGTTTCTAGGCTGCTACCCTTCCAAAAAGATAATTCCTTCTTCAGAACGAAGACATCTGTAAAACGAGAATGTAAAGCTGACAGGTGCTAGATGTAGCCACAATTTTTTAATAAAATTAAGGTGTGCCCATGATTAATTATGGGGTGGGAACGAGATGATTCATTATAACAAGATAATAAACCAGCACCGTAACTATCTCTTTTCCAGACGTTACCGTTTCTATGAACTGGGATCTTTTTCCCACACCTTAATAAGTGGACTCGTTTTAATGGTATAAAGAAGGCATGTCACCAGCAGGGCTCTAAACTCAAGTGTGTCACTGCTGGGACTGTGGTAGCCTAGCGGTTAAGGCACTGGACTGGGTTCAAATCCCGCCACAGTTGAGTGCTTAAGCAAGACCCTTAACCCACCATTGCTTGGATTGTACGACTTTATCAGTTGTAAGTCGCTCTGGATAAGGGCGTCTGCTAAATGCCGTAAATGTAAGATGTCTCACTTGCCAGAAACTTGTAGCCTATAGAAATGTTTTTATGTTATAATTTATTTATTTCCGTTTTTAATACTGCATACAAATGTCCTGTATTTTCAGGCTGCATTCTGAACAAAAAGACTGAGAAATAATGAAATATGGCAATTATACAATTGCTAAAACGATAGTATATTTAATCTAATGGTGTCCTAAGACTTTAGCACTGTATTTATCAGCGACTATCTTTAAGAGTTTAAACTATAGTCTGTCACATTTGTTCGTTAGAGGAAACTAGTAATTATATTATTGTAAACGGTGGTTACTTTGTTCCCCGCCACCCCCTACACACTATTTAGAACCAACTGTGAGTTATACTGCTGGGTTAGTGCCGAGTACCAAAGGCAAAAACAAATTATCCTACATCACCAACACGTGCAAAATAATGTCATGGTACTCTATCATCCACTAGATGGCAGCATGTTCACGGTCGCAAACATCAAACGGAGAAACATGACCTTAACTTCGTCTTCGTAAATTATGAAATGCCTGCCATAATGTAACGGTAAAACAAAGCTACGTTAGGAACTCTGTAGATCAACACATAATCAAAACGACAGTGACCTCATCACCTGGGACCGGTTTTTCCAAAGATATTTGGCAATCTATTTATATTAAATTTGAGAATGGGGTTTTCTGAAAGGATGACGTGTTTGAATCCTGCAGATCCGGATCTGGATTTCATAATCCAAATATACGGGGTTAAATGTTTCAGATGGGTTTTTCAAAAGTTTGAGAAATCTGGGACACATTTAATAACAGCATTTTATAACTCACACCTTGAGAGGCGGATTAAAGATTGATGGACTGAGACAGAGCTGAGGATAAACTCTGTACAAAAATGGCACAAGTATAAAAGACACCATATTACATTTAAAAATTGTATTTTTAAGTTCATGGCTGCGTTAAAATTCAGAGTTCACCGATAATCAGAGAATAAATGAACAGAATGTAAAACACGTATTATTGGTCTGTTATCTTACTATTTGGAGTCCAAATAACACAAATCTAATTTGTAATTTCAAAACGTTTGCAAACACAAGAAATACTGGATTTTCTACAAAACATCAGTCCAGTGTAATCTTGCAGTAAACACATTTTCTGAGTACTGATATGTTTTAGAAGAAAAGAAAGGAAACGCAAAAGCAGCTGTAGGTCCATAAACTTCATCAGAAACAACAATCCCAGCCTCTTTTGTTTTGTCTTTAAGAAGGAAATTCATAATTTAGTCTCTGTTCTGCTGAAGCAAGGTTAACTTTAGCTCTTCAGCCAGGCATGTGTCGTTGCTCTTTCGGTCTTCGTAACTCGTAAGCGCGCAGATGGAGAATAATCTATTTTCTCTTTTCAATTTGATGTTTTTATCATTAACATAAACGTTAGAATATCTTTTGTCCAGCAGATGGCCGCACAAATCCCTATCCTGCAGCGTCTGGATCAGCTTAATCAAGTGTGAAAATCAAAAGATCAGTCTGATCCTGGACAGGAAATCGATGGATTAGTATTAAAAGCTTTGAAAAACCAGCCCCTGGTCTGGTGGTGATGAGCAGTACACTTGAGCTCTGGAAATAAGATGGTGATAAAAATTGCTGAAAGCTTCCTTTAAAACGAACCGTTCACTCCTTGTGACCACCTGTCAATTGAAATGTAGGGACTGACTGTATTTAAAACTCAAAGCTGTAGATTCAAAGGCTCAAAGCATCGAAACGTTAAGCAATACTGACAGTGTTTCGGCATTTGTAAAATGATTCAGCCTATAAAGCGGAACAGATTTTGGTTTACCGGTGATTTTATACGCATTCCTATTAGCCTGCCCTCTGTACCTTCTGCGATCGCAATAGTTCCTTCATCAGAATGTGCAAAACGTTGCTTCTAATCCGCGCCGCCAAACCTGCAAAAGCGTAGACGGCTGAAGGGATCGAGCCAATCAGGCCAGAGATAAAGCCCACCAGCAGTGTTAGAGTCTCTGCTGTCTAAACTGCGTCTTAGGCAGCGGTCACCGGCCAGCTATGCTATGCCTCCTGCTAGCGCCTGATAAGAAAAGCTAGCCCGAGCAGTGCAGGATCAATCGCAACTCGGAATCACCTTCATTCTTAATCCTTCCACTGGCTCGTGGGCTAACGGAAAACGAAATCTCCAGGGGTTTGTTGGTCCTTATATTATATTATTATAACAGCCTGACAATAAAACCACGAGCAGTACGACCGTCAGCTAAGAACCATGGGATGCCATGCCAATCACAGATTAAATAACCATGAACTCGAGTGCAGGAGAAAGAGCGCGTCCTGCTCTTAAACACATAATAAAACTCTCACATGAATGCTTGTTCACTTTGTTAGTGGTCACAGTACTCAGCATCGTTTGATCTGTTAAAGCACTTTGCACTTGTTTTGTTTTTTTTGTTCCAAGCACCACAAGACATTCACTCATATCTGTTATATCTCTTTTTTTGTGACAAACAAAAAGAAACCCTATCAGAAATAACGTTGTGCATTAATACATGAAATTCCTCCGGCTCGATCGTGCTGCTTACTTGCAGGAGTGTTCTTGCACTTGCTTAAGTGCTAGACAAATCTCCAATGAAGGCAAAAGTGGACTGATCGAAACATCACGAGCTGTTCTTGCTGCTCTCACTCTTTTCTTGTGGCACCGTGCCAGCAGGGCTTGGAGTTGCTACTTTCGAGTGAGGCCTGCTCCCACCCGGAACCTCAGGCTTTCCTCGTGCGTTAGCCTGCGTCTCCACGGCAGCTTCCGTGGGCTCCTTGCCTTTAGCCACCTCCTGAGTTAGCTCTTTGACAAGTGCTTGGCCGGTTTTACTGGTCAAGCCACCTTTTTCACAAAGGGACATTGGCTGAGTAACCTGGATAGGGGATTTGGGGAGGCTAGGAGTGACTCCGGTAGGGGAGGGAGTAGGCGATGGAGAATGCTCCTCAACCACCTCCAAGAGACACTTGTCCTCCCAGTCCAAGGTGCCTCTGTAGCAGTTGACCATGGTGAGGCCCTTGTCCTGCCTTAATTTACCCAGGCAGGGAGACGGTCCCTGAGTTGGGAAGGGTGAAGCAACCCCCTTGGAAGGCGGTAAGCCAGGTCTCCTCATGTCTGGAGTCCTGCAGGTATCTGAGCTTGACTTTTTCAGACTTTCTCCATTTGGGGGTCTCTTGCTCGCTCTGGATGTGTCTGTGGTTGTTACTGGGATGAGTGGAAGCGGTGTTGCTTTTACAGGCCCACTGCAGGCTAAAGTGGCCTTACTTGGAGACCTTCCTGCCTCTTGTTTCAAATCTTTCATCTCTGCTTTCTTTTCGATCTCTTTTTCCTGCAAGTCTTTAACGACGATCCTTGACAAACCGTTGGATGTCTGAAATTTGGCGTTCCCTGGTGCCGGGGTTTCGACAACCAAAACTGGAGCTTGTGTGCCACACCCTTGACTTCCATGTCCTGTTCCAGCACTGGGATTGGTGAGGTCTGTAGTTTTTGTACAAGGAGCAGGTGAAGTGGTAAGAGGCGACGGAATAGAAGGGGTCACGTTAAATTTGGACTCCGGTGCTGAAGGAGACGGCCTGGTCACGACAGGCTGATTCGTTTTAATTTTAGCTACGCTAACATCTCTTGGGGTGGACGGTGAGCGCTGCGACACGTCGAGAAACGCTTGCTCATCTGTGAACCTCTGCTGCATATCCACTTCGCTGGACGTTGTGCTGGCAGGAAATGATTTCTCTAGAACTATTGCCAGTTTACTGTCACTTCCCTGGGTTAAACTTCCAGACTTGCCATTGTGCTCGTATTCTCTTCCTCTTCCAGCAAGCAATGCATCTCTACTCAGTGGTGATTCCTGCCTGCCCAGCTTCCTTACTGGCTTTAATACAGCTGTCTCTAGAGGTGAGAGGATCGTAGGTTGGGTCGGTGACGGCGTAGTCGCAGAAGCCGAGGCCAGATTCTCCCCTTCTGTTTCCAACAAGCTCTGAAGCCCCAGTTCACAGTGGAAACCCTCCTTGCGATAATCACTATGGCCAACCTCCAGACTGTGCTTTCTCATCGCCCCAAGGCCGCCTTTCTTATCCGAGGAACAGGCAGACGATGAAAGAGGCGATCCGAGCTTCTCCGCAGATTGCACCCGCTTGAGAAGCGGTGAGCGAGGCGGTTCGGCACTCTTGGGTCTGGGCCTTGTGATGGGCGGAGATGAGTGAAGCTTGACAGGGAAGGTCTGGGTCATGTTGGAACTTCCGATAGTGTGCCCCGACAAGGACGGCGGCGACGACTGAGTCGGGGACGGAGTGTGCGCCAAGGGGGACAGGGGAATGTTACCCGCAGATTTGCAGCGAGCGGAACGATACTGGCGGTGCGATTTAGGAGACAGGCCATGCAGAGAGCTGGGACGCATGTGCTGGGAGGCGGCAGGAGAATTCGGAGTACTGGAGGCTGGAGAGCTGCTCTGAGAGGAGGCACCTATGACGAGCGAGCAAACAGAAGCAGTAAGAGGCGTTTAGTAACGACCCGTCGTTCAAGTTCGGAACTGGTCGGAGTCTGAACACAGAACGTACAGCTCATCGAATGATTACACCTAAAGGGCCCCACCTATGTACGAAGAGTCAGGGCTGGAGCGGTAGCTTTGGGTCGGGGACCGGGCGGAGAGACCGTGTGTGGGAGATCCTGGCAGACTCTCACTGGAGGACAGCGAGCGGTTCAGAGACGACAGACTGCGACTGGTGTGCAGCAGATTTGACTGCTTGGTAATCTGCCGGAACAGCGAGCTACGCTTCTTACTGGAGAAGAAAGAATAACTTACAAGCAACTTACAAACGAACAATTTCATACATCAGGTAGCCAAACCTTCCACAGTAACACACAAATGTTCCTACAAACCTACCACTAATAAAATATACATATATATATATTAATATATTCACAAAAACTCTGATCCCAATTCGTTCTGGGATTTGGTACGCAAGTTAAGTCTTACAGTGTGCTACTTCCTGTTAATAGGATGTTTAATTATTGCTTACTAATGACATCAATGGAAAACTTGCCATATGTTTTCATGCTGCTACCTTGGCTGGATTAAGCTGGTTGTGGACAGCTGACTCCCAAAGTTTGTCCTAATCTTCATATTCTGCACAATGTCTTTCTTATGGGCCAATCTGATTCCGACTTTGAATAAATCGCATTAGAAGAACAACGTATAAAACAATATAGATTCATACACAAAGATGTGACCATAGGTGAGCTGTATCACGCACCCCTAGTACAGAGGGCCAAGTTTTAAAAAACCGTAGCACACAAAGGAAAATGATAGACAGCTTACTTTTCCTGTCCATCTTTCACTGTCCTTTTGTAGCATCTGGCCATCTTGGATTTGTAGCTGGACCTGCGAGCTGGACCCACTTTAATGGACGTGTTCTCAAAAGGAGTCGTGGTTACAGTCACCTTATTACCGCTCTGAAGGAAGAACAAAACAAGCTCTTTTAGGGGAGAGGAGTCAGAACGATTTCTGGACACGTGATCAAAGTCGCAGGTGTAAACGTGCAGGTCGGCAGGGGTCGCTAGTGGCAGTCACCGCCGGTCGTGCCTCTACAACACCTGACCCGACCGGTCACTAAAACCTGGGTGGGCTAGCGGTCCCAAAATACTGGTCTAAAAATACATTTTAAATAAGTCAATCTTATCCTCACCTTGAGAATGAGCTCAACCACCTCAGTATGGACCAACCCATGCACAGACTCTCCATTAACATGAGTGATGAGGTCACCAGCACACATCCCCGCCTGCTGGGCCGGACCTCCATCCTCCACATGCTAGAAATTGGCAGAAAAAAAGGCTAGTCTCAGCTTATCTTTCTACGTGTAGCGTTACTTCTAAAGTAACAGAGGAGCACCTTTATTAACCGGTACAGGTCTTACCCAGATGATGTGGTGGACACTGTAGACGTCGCTGTCCCCCATGTAGACACGGATGGCGCGCAGCGTGAAGCCATACTTCTTGCCAGAGCGCTGGATGGTGATGGGTGAACGAAGAACGCTCACCGCTGGGCCGTAGTCTCGACTTGGGGACGAGTCCCGTGAAGACGGGTTGGACGAGACAGAGCGTGGAGACATTGGACTGGCCAGAGGAGAGTTGGCATACTGCTCCACTGGAAGGAGAGAGAGAGAAAGATACTAACGGCTGAAATTTCTCGGCCATGAGGACATGCCCCCCCTTCGTTTCGAACTTTTGTTGTGTTATTTTCTCCCACACTGTGGCATGTTTTGCTTGGTGCAGGTGTTTTGTCGTCCTACTGCTAAAGACTGGCAGTTGAAAAGCCTGCCACGAGCGGCAACACATCGCGTGATCTCTCACCGGTGGGCACACTGCCCAAAAATAGGCCCTAAGAGCATTTTTACAGCTGTCTAATCAGAGTGCACCTGTGATCAGTTACGTATCGGCCTGCGACAGAATTGTGTGCCGAGCTCAGAAATACGACAACCAGACATGATACGTATACACACAGTATCTCACAGGAGTGAGTACACCCCTAAGCGAAAATGGCCAAATTGTGCCCACTTGGCCATTTTCCTTCCCCAGTATCATGTGACTCGTTGCTTCTACAAGGTCTCAGGTGCGAATGGGGAGCAGGGGGGTTTAATTTGGTGTTATTGCTCACTGGGAGTTCAACATAGCAGCTCATGGCAAAGAATTTTCTGAAAAGAATTGTTGCTCTACATGAAGATTAGGTTTAGGTTGTAAGAGCATTGCCAACATCCTGAAAGTGACCAGCAGCACGGTGGCCAAGACCATACAGCGATTTAACATTACAGGTTCCACTCAGAACTGGCCTCGTCATGGTCGACCAAAGAAGAGTGCACGTGCTCAGCGCCATATGAACAGGTTGTTCAAGTATGGCTGTTCATCCCAGCACCCTGTAAATCCGCTGCCCGGCCTTCATGTTGCTTCATAAGGGACTGTGGTAGCCTAGCGGTGAAGGTACTGGACTCTGGACCTGATGGTCCAGGGTTCAAATCCCACCTCTGCCATGCTGCCACGGTTGGGCCCTTAAGCAAGGCCCTTAACCCACCGATCTGGATCTGCTAAATGCTATAAATGGAAAAGTAAATCCAGGATTAAACCAGGCCCTCAGGAAGTGCTGTTTCTGGGAACCGGCTCTCATGACCGTGCCACAGAATGAAATCTGGTAAATTGTCCAAGCTCTACCCCGGGAATTTATAACATTAGAAATCTTCACTGAGCCCATTAACACAGGGAGTGGAACTATACAAAACCGTAACAGGAGGATCCCTTACGTACCCGCCGGGATGATGACAGAAAGAGCCGTGGCCGAGGCAGATTTGATGACCTTGTTGCTGGGCCGTGTTGTTTTTTTCTCTCCGTCACCAGAGAGCTGCTGATGACGCGCTCGCCTCAGAACCAGGTCGTTGGTGGCCCTCGAGTCGGCCGCTGGAACTGCATCCCTTATAACCGGTACGAGTGCTGACGGTGCAGGTGCCGCTAACGCTATGGCCTGTGATACTTCAGTAGGCCTGGACGGCTTATCTGCAAACAGTCAAAGTTACATTTATTTCTATGGCGCTTTTACATCGATGCATTGTCTCCGAGCAGCTTGACAGTTTTCTATTATCTAGGTTAAGGGCCTTGCTCAAGGCAACTGTGGTAACTTGGTGGGATTTGAACCCTGGACCTGTCCAGAGTCCAGTGCCTTAACCGCTAGGCTACCCCAGTCCTATACGTAATAAAAAAAAGGAGCCCCGACCTCTTTACTAAACGAATCGACCTAATTAATAAGTCTACAGTAATATTTTAACTGAACATATGCTGAATCAAAAGAGAACAGAGAACATATTTAAATAAATGATACCAGAGAAAATAGAATAATATATAGAGAGATATGGGTCATTGAACAGAATGCAATATTTTGAAGAGTATAATTAATGGAGAATATAAAACTATAAACGTATAAGTGGGTTCTGGCCGGGGGCAGGTCCGAGACCCTGAAGGCTCCGGCAAAGGTGCAGGTCCGATAACGGGTGCATGTCTGAGACCTGATAGATTCTGGTCGGCTTTGATCCCGCTTTGATCTTTTCGCCAGAGTGGGGCCATATAAAATGAATGGGGTGATGTTTTAAGAGTGATAAAAAGTGATTGGAGCGTGTGATCACTCTGTAACTTAACATGACCGGGGCAGGCCGTCTGATTTCTGTGCGTGTAGCTCCAAAAATGCCTTAGCTAGGGCTGTGCGAAATTTGCCGTCATGTTAAGTCAATGGGAGTTTTTTGCAGAAAAAAGCTTGTAGCGGGGGAACGAAACAATATTTTTCTCAGTTGTGAACGTGCTCATTTCTCTCGAACATACCGGACGTTTCTGCGTTTGTCCCGTGTTGATATGTGGAAAACTGTAGGAGGAGCTACCGACCGAAAAGAACAGATAATAACGAGAATAAAATCGGATAACAATATATGTGTTTGCACGGTAACGCACATAATGAAATGGCCCCTATTTTTTTTGATTTTTTCAGTGTATTAGGGTGCAGTTGTTCTAAATCATTAACATAAAGTTCACAGTGGAACTTAGGAATTACAACGTTATTGGTTACCTAGAGAAGTAAAGTAAATAAGATTAATCCGACCCCAAATGCCTGTAATTAAAGATTAAAAGATTTCCACAAGTTTGTGTTGTTTTTTTTTTAGCCTTCCCAGCTCTCCTCACCAGCGCTCACTCCTGGCTCCTCCTTTGTGACCGGGCTCTGTTCGTTAGCACTTGGTGATAAAGATGCGGTGCTGCCATCTACGGACGACCCCCTGCTTTTAGGAGCACTTTGAGCTTGAGGTTGTGGTTGAGCCTCTCCTTCTCCCTCTAGGGGTGACGCAAAACGATGCGTGTCCAGCAGTGCAGAAAAACGTCGTCTTGCCCCCAGAGGAGGACTGGACTCGCCCTCCATATACAGAGACTCAGAACATGAAAGTCGCTTCCTGCAGGGAAGGAAAAGTCAGAACAGAAAAGTTAAAGATCTTGCAGGTTGCTAGGTCTCACTCATTCACTGGATCCCGAAATCTGATTGGTTTAGAGATGTTCTAGGAGTGCCAATATTGTACAACTATGGCAGCCATAGCAAAGCAGCAATGTTATAATTATACAACTAAAAAAGATCCATTGGCTTTGTTTGAATCTACTGGATTTAAATTAGAAAAATAAAGCTATTAATATCCAGCCTGAAACTTCCAATAAGCCGAAATTCATCACCCTTACAAAAAAATAAACAAAGGCAGTAGAGAGGAGGAACAAAGGCAGTAGAGAGGAGGAACAAAGGCAGTACAAAGGAGGAACAAAGACAGTACAGAGGAGGAACAAAGGCAGTAGAGAGGAGGAACAAAGGCAGTACAGAGGAGGAACAAAGGCAGTAGAGAGGAGGAACAAAGGCAGTAGAGAGGAGGAACAAAGGCAGTAGAGAGGAGGAACAAAGGCAGTAGAGTGTTTTTAGAGATCAGTTAGAAATGTTACAGGGAACATCAGCAGCCTTCGTTCTTAATTATTTTCTTCACAACACCTACAAAGACATCGTTTGCTGCTTTAAACTGCGTCTTTGATCGAACATCATCCACGTTTGATCTGAGATTCATTCATGGATCTGTTCAGCCCAGTTCCTAACCCCGACCAAGCTGGAACGTGAGATACTGCCACTGATCTTACTTACTTACTTATTGTTAAGAATAGCTTTTAGTAATACTTTCAAAAGAATCATACTGAGAGAGGAAGCACTCACATTTCCGGCGAGCCCGTCCTCCAGCCTTTGCTGAAGCTGCCCAGACTCTCTCTCTTAGCCATCTTGTCTTCGCGCCGTCCTTTGTGCTCCCGACGGGTCACCACCGGTGTCTTCTGCTCCAGCTGAGACAGATGTTCCATGCTGCTGTAAACCTGAGGAACCACAGGAGCCGGTGAGCCTACACCCATCAGCCAAACCATTCAAACCAGCTGGTCCATAACGATGTTTAGTTCTTAATCTCAAGAAGGTCTCAAATTAACGTCCATATGAAGGGCCAGACCCAGGGTCTCTCAGCCGAATGTTACCCAGTCCCTCCACCAGCTCGTCTTTTTCCCAAAGGGCAACCCGGTGCCGTTAATTCCCCAGGAGCTCAGTGCACTCGTATGCAACCGTCTATGGGATGGAAAAGAAAACGAGACTCCTTGAACCAGACCTTGGTTGGAACTTTTTCCATTTCACCAAAGTCCAAGTCCAAGCATACTTTTGATCGGTCTGTGACTGGGCAGGCATTTGCAGGTTATGCAGAGGGAAACCCCACAAGCCTTGTTCTTCAGGACATGCTCTGGCCGTAACGATTTGCAGCTCATGCCTTTCCTCCTGAACATTTCTCTTACACCAACTATGAGAACCTGCTGTTCACTTAGTCATATCCCAGAGCTCTATTTGTGCTGATCTAGTCGTACCCCTTATTGCCACCTTTATTAGAACCACTCACTATGAGAGAGAGGAGCAAATCCTGGATTGCAACCGATTTCCCATAGTCAGTACAGTACTGTGCAAAAGTCTCAGGCCACCATTAGATTAGATATAGTGTTGTGTCTGAAGTAGTACACTGTTGACAAAAATTAGAGGATCTTTGAAATTTTTTTTTTCATTTTTAAACGTCTTTGAATTTTTGTGAACAGTATAGAATGGCAATATATAATTATTTTTCATTCTCTGTATTAGCATACATGCGGAAAATACACGACCTTTGTCTGTAGCGTTAAATAAAATCACAATGATAAGTAAAAACTAGTATTTCAAGTACTTGAGCAATAACAACATTTGGCAGCCTGATCTGGTTGCCGAGGTGACCTACAGCCCGAAGAAGCTTAAATCAAGAACTGACTTTTTGGAAGGGTAGCAGCCAAGGAACCACATATTTAGAAGAGGAACAGGGCGAAAAAGGCTGAGATAGGTTAAAGCTCAAAAAGACTGGAATGAAAATCAGCGGGAAAAAATATAAAGTGACAAATCCAAGTCCGGATCTAACGCGGGTGGTCGACAATATTTTATATACGGTCATTATACCGCTGCTAAAACAACAAATCTAATAGTGGCCTAAGACTTTTGCACAGTACACTTTATCCGTACTGGCTTTTCCGAGTGAGAAGCTGTGGATGTGGACAGATTTGATGGTGGTCTATTAACAGTCAATCTGACTATGCTAAAGGGATCAGGGAAGGGACTGAAGTTCCTCATGGATACTGTGTGGAGAAAAGCACTTAACCTCCACCTGCTCCGATAGATTGATCCTGTAATACAATCCAATAGCTAACATAATTCTGTCTGGGTAAAAGCATTAGCCGAATGACAATCTTAACTGTAACATGACCTGGAGCTGTAGCATCTAAAACAGGACACCAGAACAGCATGGTCCATTCCAAATGGAAGTGTCTGTTTTTGATTCATATCAGTAGTTCGTCGTTTAAGTGCATTTCCAGACTTGAAATGGTCTTCCCAATGTAAGAGCACCTTGACTTTTTGGAGCATCTTGTGATGTTTCTATTTCTGATGTTTTTCCTCTGTCTTCAAGTGCCCCCATAAATGCTCGATGGGTCTGTCTGACTGTCCGACCATGACAGTCTGTACTCCTTGATCTTGAAGTAGTTGTAGTACAGAGTTGTCGAGGTTTGGGTCATGAGCGAATCCTCCTCCACAAAGATCCAAGCGAGCATTTTTATCAGTGCTGTCAGACTTTCAGGCTCCATTGGTTTTATTTTTGGAGGCCTCCTAAAACAAAGTCCATAAATAAAATGGTTCGATGGATAACTTGGCTGGCTTGCACAGATCTTGACTCCACCAAAAAGCAGCCAAGTTCCAAATTCTAGAGCAAACCCTTCTCAAAAGAGCGAGGGCCGCTGTACGAAAGGAAGATAAACTTCATATCAGTACCCATGTTTTTGGGATCCACCTTAACTCCATGAGACACCACTGTAATGAAACGGGATAGCAGATGTGCTGTGCTTCACTGTCAGTGCCCTGTCTCATAGGCATGTTCTAAAATCCAATAGAAATCTTCTCAATAGTAAAAAAAAAAAAAGCCCAAAAGTAGCAGCACAGGGCAAACTCCATATTAAAACCGTACGGGTGTCATGCTCGGACGTCCACAGACGTTTGGCAAAAAAAGCAAAACGCTAGGTTTCCGTACTGATGGGTAAGTGCAGTTTCAGGATTTGGATTTAAACATGTTCTGTAATACTTTTTTTTTTCATATAATCAGTGTAATCACACTTTGAGTTTGAGATGTGTTTACTTGACTATTTAGTACTTCGGAGTACTTCTTGAAAGTGTCCTTCATCGTGCGTTTGGCTGTACAGTCGAATCCGGTTAATGGGAGCAGCCGCTTATTGGGACCGAATCCTAAAGTACCGAAACAAATCCTATTATGTACGTGTAATTTTATTGGCTTATTTAGACCAAAATTCTGTTTAATCGGACCAAAGAACGTGAGAGCGAATAAGAAAAAGAAGCCACAAGTCGCCACTTAGAGCGGATACAAAGCG